>JASAND010030127.1:0-101614 GCA_030248195.1 Trissonchulus latispiculum | reverse complement strand
CGGGGTCGCTGAACACGATGAGCATATTGTCGACGCCATACAATCTGGTCTGGTTCAACTGGTTCAACCGTGAACCAGTTCCTGGTTCAAGTTGCTGTGGTAGCATTTACTTTAACAGTATGCGTTAATGTTATGGTCAATAAACCATATTAACACATTACACATTCCCTCATTCCCAAAAATGAAATAGGACAAGTAGGGAAAATGCTCCTTGCAGTCGCATGAAAAATACAATATGAGCCGGAAGGACAGCATTCAATTTCGGGAAAAGACAAGATTTAAAATGTATAATATGAGCCAGCATTTACTTATGTAAAGGACAAGATTTAAAAGTTCAATATGAGCAGCTCCCTTTCTCGGGCTCATATTGACGCCGCACGGACAGCCACAGGGAGTGGTTTCTCTCTCTCTTCGTCGTGTTTTGCTCATATGATTCTGACAAAGCATTCAGTCAGACATATACTTTATTGAATACACCAGATCTGTGACAGAAGCTAATGGTATGACAGCTAGCTAATGGTATGTTGCTGGCTGCAATGACGAAAAGGACTTGCTGAAAAGTGCGTTGTGTAAAAATACCCCAGATTATGGTTGCGTAAATATACATAATACGTAATTACGTAAATATATAGTGTGATATTATCAATAGTCTAAGTAGCATGTTAAGCTACTCTATGCAGGCTCCTGGGGGGCGGCTCTGAGCAATGTCTATTTTTTACACTTACTCTGATTTTATACGTTGGCATCGATTAAGTTGCGTACATAACATCGTTCCCAAGGCGTCAATATGAGCCCGAGAAAGGGAGCTGCTCATATTAAACTTTTAAATCTTGTCCTTTACATAAGTAAATGCTGGCTCATATTATACATTTTAAATCTTGTCTTTTCCCGAATTGAATGCTGTCCTTCCGGCTCATATTGTATTTTTCATGCGACTGCAAGGAGCATTTTCCCTACTTGTATTATTATATTTGTGTGAATTTCTGTATATTTTAGAGAGATCTTGAAGAGCTTCACATCTTGCATCAAGATTGGTTAATTTCAGAAAAGTTTCCTGTCCCTGCTCCTGTTACAGTAAACTCCCAGAACTACTTGTATTGTTGCATTAATATTGTTTCTGTCCTACTGATTTTAAGAATACTCATTGACAGACAAATGGCTGACCTTTGGGGCTATCTCCAGCAACGAAATGAGTGAATAGTGTTTGGTTACATGCAACAATGTTCTGCTGTTCGCTTTTTTTTATTTTCAGGTTGTTGATGCCAACGTGGATTTGTCAAACCTGCAGTTGATAGTTAGATCGTTCCTGTCTGAAGTTGTTGCTGATATTAGAGATCTGAAAGATCAAAGCCACTCATCCGACAGTGCTGCAGAAAGCAGTCAGAAGCTGGCCACCAGCTAACTGATTTGTTCCATTCATTTCTGACTCCGTTCTGTGATATTTTCATTTTCTTTTTTACACGCTTTGTGATACCATTACCTCTTACCTGGCAGCCCACGCCCTGTTTTTTAAAGGAGAGACATGTAGTCCAAGGTTGATCCCAGATCGAGGGGGAGAGAAGACTTTTCTTTTTCCCTCTTTGCAGTTTCTTAAACTGAACTTGAACTGTTCCAGATGCAGTCTTGCTTCTTTCTTTGTTTTTACAAACAGTCGTGTAACTAACTCGCTGTTTATCCACCGTTGTGCATAAACTGGTAATGTGTTGTTTGATATTGTTAAGGAACGTATTCCCACAAGGCAAAGTGCATCTGAAATGTATTGAGGAAATATTTGGATGAGCTGTTGTTTGAATTTTTATATTATGGAAAAATGTTTGTTGTTGTTTTAATGTGTTTCATCATGAATAGTTTTTGTTTGTTATATATACTTGTAAATAACATCTTTGTTTCCAGTAGTCTTGTTCTGATAATGCACAATTAATCTTTGTATTATGTTAACGTTTAAAGAAACAAATTTCTTAAAACATTTTTAAAACTTTTCTTAATCCCCTATAAATTGTACAAAGAAGCGTTTTTACGACTTAAAAATTTTTCAATAAAGTTAAAGATTTTCTTCAAATGTTAACATGTATTTTATGCCTGAACATTAATTAGCGTTTGTCTTTAATTTCTGGAAAGTCTATACAGGTTTGAGGGATGATTGATACCTGTATTTTTGGCCGGAATCTTAAGAATGTGTTTGGAAACTTAAACCTCACTGTGCATACGCGTAGTGTTTTCGTTTTGTTTTCTCAGTTCGTTTTGGCTTTCTTTTATCGCAGCGACTTATAAACAGCGTGGTTAAGCGACTTATACTTTTTTAACTCCACTCTTTCAACTATTGTGCGAACAGGACCTACATAAGTCAATCTAGTAGGCAATGGCGTAAGCTATTACAGAAATCAGCCCCCCCAGCCGTGAATCGACTAAGAACAACAGTGGAAAGCACATTCATAATTATGTCAAACTCGGCGCTTAGATCGACTGGCTTGTCTGGTTTAGGGTCTATGATAATATTGTGGAGACAGTTTAAATTATGATGATAAGAGTTCGTTATTTTTTATTTTGCTATTTTTTGTTGTTTTTGATTTGACCTTTTATTGTCTGTTTAGTTTTATGAATGACACATGCTCTTGAATAAAACGAATTTTATGTGTAAGTTTTAGAATGTCTAGGATTGCGCTTCCTCTATAGATGCGTAAATGAAGGAAACATTTGTTTGTATTGATGGTTTCTTAAAGTTGCGCGCAAATGCAATGTTGTCAGATGGTTTGGCTTTACCCATTTGACCAATCAGAAGCTTTTGGTACGTGATCACTTGGTATTAGCTATGAATAGTACCAAGAGTACATAATACATAAAGTATGACAAGCGTCATACCAAGAGTCCATGATTTTCTTCTATATATTAGAAGAAGAGTAAGCTACTAGAGGGCTCCTCTTCTTGGCATTGCGTAACGGTGCTCCGACCACAATACGCGAATGTTCCCCCGTTTGGGGGGGGGGTCGCCAAATCATACCCCCTCCCCGTTTGGTGTGGGGGGGGGTAGGCAACAGCCAATCAGATTGCAGAAACCCCCTCCCCGTTTGGTGGGGGGGGGTAGGCAGGCTGATTCTGGCTTTTGAAAAAGGGTCCCCGTTTGGTGGGGGGTATGCAAAAGGGGTCCCCGTTTGGGGGGGGGTCACAAAAAGTGGTCCCCGTTTGGGGGGGGGGTCGCCAACAGCCAATCAGAATGAGCAAAACTTAGCCTGCTTGAGCGACCCCCCCCCAAACGGGGACCCATTTTCGAATAGAACAAAAACTACCGTAATCCTCTGCTCTACCCCCCCCCCCCCCCCCAAACGGAGGGGGGGGGGGGGTTGTGGAATCTGATTGGCGGTTGGCTATCCCCCCACCAAACGGGGACCTCTTTTTGGATGCCCCCCCACCAAATGGAGGGGGGGTATGCTATGTCGATTTGGTCGACCCCCCCCCCCAAACGGGGGAACATTCGCGTATTGTGGTCGGAGCACCGTTACGCAATGCAGTGAAGAGAAGCCCTCTAGTGGCTTACTCTTCTTCTTAATAATAGTGCAATTATGCACTCTTGGTCATACGCTATGCATTTATAAGTCTGTTACATCCTCTGCAAGCTATCGCCGGACCCCCTACCTAAATCAGACCCCCCTCACCCCGCCCCTATACATGTACGGAGTCCAAACGGGGATCGGGCTCGTGTTTGTATATTTTGTACACTGATGTGTAAATCATGCAAGCTTGTACCCGCTGCATAAATTGGGCCCCCGTCAAGTTTAACATGTAAGTATAGTGACAGTACACTGACCCCGATCCCCCGTTTGGACCACATACATAGATAGGGACGGGGTCAAGGGGGGCTGATTTATGTAGGGGCTCAGCCGATAGCGTGCAGAAGATGTAACAGGCTTGTAATGCATAGCTTATGACGCCTGTCTAACACAGGGTCCGATTCTGGAGGGTCTACCCTTACCTCGGCGAAGGGTCTACCCCTGAAAAAATCCAAAATTTTATGGTGGTCTGCCCCGAAATTAGTAAAAATTGAGAATTTTTAACGTTTCTGACAAAAAATTAGTGAAAATGACAATTTTTAGCGATTTTTAAGAAATTTTTTTGAAAAAATAGCTGAAATTTGCTAAAAAATTATTGGTAATAATCGCTGAGGGGTCTACCCTTTTTCCTTTCTGGACGAGAGGGTCTGCCCTTTTTTCCTTTTTGCTGAGGGGGTCTACCCGTTTTTTGTCGGTCTGGGGGGGGGGGGGGTCTGCAGACCCCACGTTATCCTATGCGTCATACTCTTATGTATTATGTACTCTTGATATAAAATCTTCAGCGGATTGTCACAAACAACTGAGCTAATGGAATTGGGGAGAGTGTCGCAACTTCTGCCTTCTTAAAGGTAGAATATGGTAAGTACTTCGGGTAGAACAAAACAAGACATGAAATTAATCTCTTATCTCGGTATGTGATAAGCACGGGAAGATAGAATGGTTAGGTAATAAATTATGGACGTGAGCGTTTTTCATCTGTATAAAATGTATCTTTACCCATTTTGATTAATTCCAAAGTCGACCGTTTTGAACTAAAATTCATCAACTGTTAATAATGGGTGTAATGTAATATGTACATAATATAATAATATCGATGTAAAGGCGTCTGCGCCGCCCCCTTCAGACCGTGTCGGGCTGGTACCAGCTAATTAGAGGTCAAGAAGGGGTAATAAGGTAAGTACTCGACTCTAGTAGTACTACACGTACCACCATAGTTTTGGTTCGAATTCGAAGCTCCGAATTTTTGCACTAGGCGTAATTTCTCTTGAAAATTCTTGCGACTTACGCAATTTTGACATTGTGAGCAGCGCTCGCTTCGCTCGCGCTGCGCGGTCCCCATAATTTTGCTTGCGCACTGCGCGTTCTCCCCAGAAATCAGGGTGTACCTACCTGGTACACCCTCAGTACACTCCTTGCGCGTATGGCACTTGTAGAGTTATTACTTTCGTCCTTTCTTGTTTACATCTAAGCGCTGGTACCCATTTCTAATAGTCACTGCAATTTGGGAACGAATTCAAACTTCAGGGTTGGTCTACTTTTATGGTCATTTTCCCGATTTTCTCCGATGTTGCTGATTTTTTACATAATTATATTTTAATAAACCGTATGTTTTAAAATTGAAGTCGTAAAGTCTTACGGTAATTTCACCTGAAGTTGAGTATTCATGGGTTAAACATAGGAAATTTTAAGAGTCATTTTTTCGTGCGCCAAAACACTCTCGACAAAGGTTGATGAATCTGGACAGTGTTAAAATGTTAATCTGTGTCGCTAGAATTTTAATTTATATAGACCTTTAAAATTTCTTAATTAATGTTTGAATATGTAACATTTGATACCGAGTCAATTTGTAAATTTTCAAAGATCAACTAAAAAGTTTTAGAGACCTAAATTAAAATTTTACCTAATTCCACAGTGACACATTTTAAATGTAATTTGATGTATTGTCCAGATTCAGTAACGTTTGTTGGAAGTTTTTTGGCTCACGCAAAAATGACATCTATATTTAAGTTTTCTATTTAACGTGAGATCAGGAGTTTATAATAGCAAAAGTGAGAAGCTTGGCCCTTCCTAATGGAAATGGCCTGCGAGATGCTCGGCACATTAAGGCCGAAATCTCGGGGGGGGGGATCCCACTTACCATTGTACGGCATGTGTTTATATGCGTTTGAACTAAAGCGCATCTGATTGGCTAATCGCCTACCTTATGTCAAATTTACGTGTATAAGCGGACCCCCCCGAGATCTCAGGAGTCCCGCTTAGCGTTGTATGCAGTCGAACTGAAAAGCACTGATGAGGACTGAGGTAGCTGAGGCTTTTCAGATCGACAGCATATAAACACACGCTTAACAACGCTAAGCGGAACCCCCCTGAGATCTCGGGGGGAGGGTCCGCTTATACACGTAAATTTGACATAAAGTAGGCGATTAGCCAATCAGATGCGTTTTAGTTCAAACACATATAGACACATGCTGAACAAATGTAAGTGGTACCCCCCCCCCCCGAGATTTCGGCCTTAATGTGCCGAGCATCTCGCAGGCCATTTCCATTAGGAAGGGCCAAGCTTCCCACTCTTATGTGAAGTTAGCACCGACAGGAAAGATATAAATTATTGGTGCTGTTCCAAGCCTAAGTGATTCTAATGTTCAATTTTGACAAACTCAATGATTTTCGGTTGCTGGTGTCTAAAAGTCTAAGTTACTTAGATAATGGTTGAGTTCAGCCATATTGGGTTAAGTTGGTCAGTTGTGGTTGGGTAGTGAATGGGAACAGTTGAGTTGGGGATTCTCTTCGAGAGTAGTGGTGTAATAAGTTCGGGGTAATTTATGGTAAGATTTGGTGGGCTAAGTTGTTTCGGTGCCTGTTATTGTCAAGTTGTTTAGTTGAGGTTGTTTGGAAGTCTGTGTTTTGATGGTTTTTGTCAGTTTATGAGCGTGCATAAAAATTATCAGTAAATTCGTTGTAATTATTTATTCGTTGAAGTTGGTCAGGATCTCATAACTCTCCGATATCACACACCACCGGTATTTCACCTGTAATCTAGGACTTAATTCTAACTAGTCAAAAGTAGTCAACAGCATTTTACTATCTCTCATAGAGTCAAACTTCTCACTTGGTATTATAAACTCTTGGTGAGGTGAATTTCCTCGACAACCGTAAGACTTACGACTGCAAGCAATTGCAGTGAAACTTAGCACGCGTCTTTCTTTCATATGTGCAAATTGGCACACCGAATTTGGTTGGCATATCTGTGGTTTCACTATACTTTACTCATGGACCGGACCATTAATCCAAAAATTTGAAAAGTAGCGTATTTTGAGGCAGTCTGAACGCGGTAACCAAAACTAAACTACTGACAAGCAGCAGCGAGGATTGTGAATATGCAAATTAGAACCTCTATTCGGGTTCTGTGTTAATATGCATGTGCGAAATTTGTGCAGTAGATGTTTAGTTTAGGTTATTCCTCCGCAAAGCTCCGGAACAATCTGAGTTATCCCTACTACAAAACGAGCCTAGGAAGGTGTGAGAGAGATGACTAAAGTATAATATGACGATGCATGCCTTTTTGACATAATTATGTCGATGTCAGAATTGTTCGAAAATCTACGTCATCCAGCTTTGAAAATTTCTAAACAATGAACGAGTCAACGAAAAAACACTAGCACGCTCAAACTCTTTCGTTTTCCTATGTTTAAACACATGTCGGGTCACCTTTAGAGGACAATTGTGAATGACAGGGAAAGTTTTGGTACAAATGCAAGTGTCTTTTGCGGACCCATGGGAAGTACAAAATTGTGAAAAAACGGAGATGGCCGAAACTTGAAACTTGGCGACCCACCTTAAGCTTGGTCTGATTATGCATTTACAGACCCGATTTTATCTCTGTACTGAAATTTCTGCAATAAGCTGTCAACTTATATATACATTATCGTTTGCTTCCTCGATCGTTCCGCGCAAACCTTGTTTCCAATCAGGGCCAGGCCGGGCCTGAGAAAAAAATTACAAAGGACCGGGCCGGACTGCGCAGCTCCCAACGGAAAAAGTCCGGCCCGGCCCTGCCAAGCCCTGACGTTTTTCACATTGATTTATTGGACATATCCACTTTCCTATTCTAATAAATTGCATACCTAAATTCAAAATTTCTTGCTTTCTTTGCTTCAATTGAGACTGCATACGTATGCTAAATGTTGTTAAAGTTTACGTACTGTTTTTTTGAAATTTTAGTTGATAAAGAGTGCGTCTGTGGATATATACGTCTGCTTTCGAGTAACAAAAATTTAATCTACTATATATATATATATATATATATATATATATACATATATGTAACTGTTTTAAACTCAATAATACATTAAACTTTTTCGGTAAATCGACTTCAGGCTAATTTAGTCCTCCTATTATATAATTTCCTTAGTAGAATAGGAATTTCTTAAATATTCGTTATGCTTATACACAGTTTGTTTGAGAGAATATGAACTTTGGATCTCGAGAATATGATTGATAATAATAATAATAATATGGCAGAACACAAGATTCTAAGTGTTTCAAAACTTCATAGAAGAATTTTTAAAAATCAGGGCTTTTCAGGCCGGGCCGGGCCGCACAAATCTAAACGGCACTCAGGGCTGGGCCAGGGCCTGAAATTTTCGACACAGGGCCGGGCAGACCTAAAATTTGAGCAGGGCCGGTCGGGCCGGGCCGGAAAAGTCAGCCCTGATCTCATTTCTATTCTGTGGTTTTCCTTGCTGTTCAACAAAATGTAATGTAAAGTGAATTTACAATTTTTCCTAGTCAAGGTCGTAGGCGTACGCTTTTGTGTGCACACTGCGCACATGTATTTTCAAACAGAATTCGTCCATAGAAACACAGTACATGAGTATGTGTGTGTAAGTTTTTAGACTTCGTGAAACTAGGTTTTACTTTTATACTCACTTGTTGAGACATCATTGAAAGATTTTGGCTTTCTTTCCAGAAAATGATGTTTTAACTTGTGAAAAGTTCACTGGAACTGTAGTAGCAAGAGTTCCCTGAATTAGGATTCCCTTTCCGTTTTTAGTTGGTATATACATACGTATTTCATTTATTTGCTCAGGGCCATTTTTCAATAAATTACAAATTTTGCATTATTAACAAATTGAAGCTGATTAAACATTGTGAATTTAGTTAGTGTCAAGGGAAGGCAAACCGTTCTCGATGTTAGACTTATATAATAATAATATTGATAATACTACCTAATAATAATAATCGTAATCATACATGTGTTTGGGGGGTTTGGAGGTTCCAGACCTGGACCTCCCCCAGAATCCGGATTTTTCTGGTTTTTTGGGCAAAAAACCGGAAGATCCGGTTTACACCTCCCCCAAAAAACTTCCCCTTCTGCACATGTCTGATCGTAATATTAACTAACTAAAAACAGTAAATTTTTACTTTTACTCTGCATGATTTTCCGCACTTTCATCTCTGCGCAGATATGGACCGAATTTATATATATATATACATTTTGGGCTATTAATTTTTGCACTGGCGACAGCACGTAGGTTGATGAGATTAGTACCATTTGATAGAGAAATGATTCCCTTCATTCCATGATCTGTATTTGAAGGGTCTCCGATGCAACCGGGAAAAGGTGGAAGCTGTCATAGTCGGACAAATTCGAAATGTCTTCTAACTGGCACTTCTGAAAATGAACAAAAATGGTTGTAACTGTAAGCAACAAAATAGGATCTAGCGAAACAGCTTGCTGCACCGCCTGTATAAGCTGAGTCGATCGAGACACGGAAAATTAGTAGATCGCTTTTTCCAGGCCTTTGCCCTTACGACTTTGCTTTAAGTCAGTTTGAAAGAAAAGCAAAGATCTTTGACAGCAGGCTAATATTTTTGCACTGACCAGAACCCGTTCATTTTCACCCACGTTACAAATTTGTAATGAGAAGAGTATACGGGTTAATGATTTTCAGTTGCCAATATTCTCCATTTTGCTGCAGTGTTCAATTTACGACGGTTAGAACTGTTTCCTACCTAACTGTTCTGGTTGTTGTAGGACGTTTGCATTTTTTCAACATTATGTAATGTTTTTAATAATTAAGGAATGTTAAAATTAAAGTTTACTTTCATTATTCTGTTTGTGTTCGTTGGCTTTTAGGGTTAATCTACAGGACCAAATATATATCAAAGCAGAGAAATCATGAATTCTAAAATTGCCCCAGAATCAAGGCGGACCTTAACGATTCTATTTGTTGTTTTGCTGCTGGACTTGTTGGCTTTTACTTGTATTCTACCGTTGTTTCCTAGTCTAATGGATTACTATGCTGCTAAAAATGCTGAAGTATATACACATTATTATTATTTTATAATTTTAAAAGTAATCTTGAATTACTCGAATAGAGTATGTTTCTAGATATTTGTTCAGATGAAGCTTTATTTTACACCCTTATATTTTTTATTATTATTCTGACTAATATTTTATTAATTAATAATTCTTTGTCTATTTGTTTGCCATTTGATTCTTCAACTGTTACAGAATCCTCAGAAGGACATTTTATTTTCTTGGGTAAATCAATTCTCTGCTCAATTTCAAGCTTTTATCGGCGTGCCTTCTATTGATCGCTTCCATTCCGTCTTCTTTGGAGGTAAATATTACTTTGTCTTCAGAGGATATACGTACAAGATAATTCAAATTAGGATATACGATATAAAGAGGTGTCGCTACTCCCCATTATTAATCCAGCTCACTAATTTTGTGTTTCAATGATACGGCCAAGGACTTATTCCGAGTGTGATATTCTAAGTAAAAGCAAGATATTGTTTTAGGATTACTTGGGTCACTTTTCTCGCTGCTTCAGTTCATTTCTTCGCCGCTTCTGGGTGCTCTGTCTGATGTTTATGGGAGAAAACGATTACTTCTCTTTTCTGTGGTAATGTGACAACTGTAACATATGTCTATATGTCTGTATGTCGTTAACATGTCTGGAATTATCATTTATTTTGTCCAAATTTTGTCGAAAACAGAAAAAACCGTTGGGGTGAGGCCCAGCTATGAACACGTATATATTCGTGTGGTACGGCTGGCTGGTTGATAATCGGTGTGCGGAATTGAACCGCCGATACTGACCAAATCTAAATTATTAACCTTACTTGTTTATTAAAAACTTTTTCAATTTAATGGTGCACATCGATATTAAGGTAATGTCCACTTTAGAGTGCTACACTTGTTGCAAGTGAGTGCGTCATCCCCTTCTAGCTTAAACATCCTAAGGTAAATTGGATAATGAAGCGAAGCGTGCTGATGATTCTTCCTGTAGCTGGTTTTAGCTTTAATTTTGTTTAGATGGGAAGTCTTTGTTCCTACATTCTGTGGGCGAAAGCGGCCTCCTTTGAAGTGTTCGTTTTGTCTCGCATCGTGGGTGGTCTCACCAAATCCAGCATTTCAGTGGCAACAGCTGTTGTAGCCGATGTTCTGCCTCCCATTTCCAGAAATAAAGGAATGGTGCGTATGTTGAATTGGTAAAGCTTATTATAAGAACAAACAGTATGGAGCTTAGATGCTGCAGAGCCTGGAAAGCTCGGGATAATTCTAAATCTTGTAAAACCAGTTCTGCTAGTTTCGAATTCAACGAGCGTGATTTTGGAGTACGGCTTCTTGATACCTTGAAAAAGTAGATTTTGATTATTTGATTATTATGTAACTTTTGTATTAGTGGAAGAATTTCAAATCTAGATATTTTTCTTGTTTCCTTGATGCAGCTTTGATTTCTCTGGCTACTGAAAGAATCATTTTCAGATCGTCATTGGTCTGACATTTTCACTGGGCTTTCTGTTGGGCCCGATGTTTGGTGCTTATTTTGCGACAAGGGCGCGAACTCTGGACACTGGGGATTTCTATGTTACACCGGCCTGTTTCGCTGGGGGTCTGACGTTGTTGGAGGGCCTGTGTATTTGGTTACTACTGCCAGAAACTCTTTCAGATGATAAAAGAGTAATTTCATTATTTTAGATTCTTTTTGGAGTGGGATGTTTTAGTTGTTTTGACAAGATGTTTAGGTTTTAGAGTGGTCCTGATTCTTACATGTTCCGTGCTGTTTGTGACATAGTAACTAGGTCGTGTATTCTCTTGCACGGCTCTGTGATTTAACTTTAGCATTTTGATCTGTGGATTGAAAATCAACAGTTGACTAGAATGAGTGCAAATCTAAACTACAGGGAGTGTAAAATGGAATGGCAGTGTTAACATGCTATCGATTAATTATGTTGGGCTTATTGTATTACAGAATGCTAGTTCTGCTAGCATTTGATGCAATTATGAATGACTTATTTTTTGCTTTGTTTTAGCATACTACCGCAAGGTCTATCCTGACGAGTGCTTGGAGCTACATTAATCCTGTTTCACTCTTTCGTTTTTCTTCCTTTGGTGCTTCGCTTTCAAAGCAGGGTAATTATAATTAATATATATTTGTAACTCCTACTATACTCTGTTCGCTAACTGCTGACCCCCACACAAATTGGACCCATCACTTCAAACAAATTTGGCCGCTACGCTTGCATGCTGAAGCTTGAAAACACAACAACTACTCAGTTGGTTCAATATGTGTCTGTGGCGATCTTTAGAACACAAACATAGCGTGCAAATTTGTTTGAAGTCTTGGGTCCAATTTGTTAGGGGGGAGGGGGTCAACCGTTAGCGAACAGAGCATAGTTTGTGCTCTGATAACAGAGACTAAGCTTGGTGTCACACTCTTATCATTATGTACTCTTGATTAATCTAACACTGACCCCATCAAATGGAGATACCACATTTGAACCCTGGCATCCAATTATCATAAGGATTCATTCTTCTTCTTCTGATCCTGGATCGTCTGAGCAGGCTCAATATGATTGGGACTAACTGATCCGGCCCACATCCCGGAGGAAACCAATAACCGAGACGGGCTCCCTCGATAGGACTTCCAGGCTCGGGTGTACCCCAAGCCACCTGGATCTAGGTCCACCCAAGGCCGGGCAGTGCAGGATGATATGTTCCAGGTCATCTACGGCAGATTGGCAGTCAAGGCAGATGGGCAAGTCCGCCTGACCAACGCCAACCCTATGCCGATAGCTGCGGAGTATTTGGGAGTGACCCTTGCAACGTATTTATGATAGTATCGTTCGTTCTCGTCGACTCAGGGAGGCTTCCAGATGCTGCTTGACCGGTTGGCTTCCTTCATAGACTCGCTGAACATAGGTATTTATGCAGATTTCGCTGAACGTCGCTCTCACGTGTCGTTTGACAGCTGCTCTAGCAGTATTGAGATCAGTTGCACACTCGACTTAGCCAGAAAGATCCGTCATATTCTGCAGCCGAACCGAGTGGCTGCTTTCCTCGTCGTGCCTGATATGGCCTGGTTTACTTTAGTGGGGGCGCCCCCACTTTTTGGGTTCCCTCCACCTGACCCCTTCCACTTCACTCGGCAAACAGGGACATACAGGAAAACAGCAAACGCTCAAAAAAGTCAGCGATTTAGTCACTGCAGATAGAACAACAAGATCTGCCTTCTATCTATCGCGGTCTCACCCTCCCTTTTTAGGTTTCCCTCAATCCCCTTTGCAGTATCCAGAACTTACCAAATTTTAAGGATTTTCGGTCGAATTTTTCAAAACATTTTTCGTCTTCGCCGGAAATGTTTATCCAAACTAATATATTTTGCTACTATAAAACTAGATTTTGAGCACTTTTTAGCTGTAGTTATAGCATTATGCTGAAAACGTAGTGCATTTATGACTATTTCGGACCACTTTAGGCTCCCTCACTTTTTTCGACAAAGGCATGCCCCAGACGACTGACTATTGCCGTAGTGGTTTATTTTCCGAGCAGCTTACGAGCGTTTCATTCAGTTCTTGCTACGTCTGTGTGCACTGGAAGCTTGATTCCTGAATTGTTGTTGTTTTGCTGTTCGCTTACGGTTGAACAATTCAAACGGTTGAATGTTGGCTTTGCTAGCTATGTAGTATTTGAAGCTATGCGAACCTTTGCCTCAACAATTAGTACAAGTTTTTAACTTTTGATATTTAAGTTAAACTTAATTTTTTCTTATTATATAGACCATGTATATCTTTCTTAGATTTAAATCATGTTCAGAGGTTGGGACTGGTCTATTTTCTGTACCTGTTTCTTTATTCTGGACTGGAATTCACATTAACCTTTTTGACTCATATTGAACTCGGATACGACAGGTACTTTATGTTTTATAGAGTTACAGATAAACTTATATATGGATCGTACATTAACATTGGCCAGATCCTGATGGGGTCTTGTCCGAAGAAAATTTTTGTGGGACTCTTATACCTTGGACAGAAGTCTTTCGTAGCCTTGTGCCAAAAGCAAAAATTAATGTAATTTGTTGTAAAATTAAAGTTAACAGTAATAGAAGTATGCGCTTCTTAAAACTTCCAATAAGTCTTCAAAATTCTGAAAAATTCCAAATTTTGGACAGTTTTTACGAAAATTCGAAAAAATACTCTTAAAAATTCAATCGAATCTGGCAACTTTTTAAAACTTAGTGCAAAAACCTGTTGCTTAGGTTATTTTGAACCCCTTTGACTCTGATGGCGGTAGGGTTTGTTACTTTGTCTTGGCGCGGGAGCTTGGACTCCCCCAGACCTCCCTGTGTAAGCCTGCCCATGTGATATTTCCAATCCATAATTTCGAAACACTTCCCCTAATGTTTTGTTTCGTCAAAAAGCTTGTCCGATATTCATAAATATTGCAAAAAATTGGTGCAGAATCACGAAGGGAGTTAGCAGTAATGTGAAGTATGTTTTTAAGCACAATAAAATATTTGAATAAAAAATTTTAATAATATTTCCTTTCACATTTTAGTATGCGTCAAGGAAAAATGTTTTTCGTGATTGGATTATTAATGATGATAATGCAAGGTTAGTTATCATGCTAGTGTTGTTCTTCTCTGGGTGATGCTAGAAGATGTATGTAATGTTACGCCTTTTGGCATTGCGGATGTCTAATTTTTGCTGATTTAGATTGTGTCTTCGTCCACGGAAAGTGTTGAGCTGCAGAAGATTAAAGATTTTAAAATATAAGATATAAAGTTGAACTATATTTAATGTGTCAATTTCATGTCAAGCCGTATTTAGTATCAGCTGTGAACATTGCAGCCACCGTTTCTGGTCATAACATATCGGAGTTCCAAAACCTCACAGAAAAGTGTTCACTAATCTTGTGTTTGTTTAGGTGGTTTTGTTAGACGCGTACCTGCCTCGAAGCAGAAACAAGTTGCCATTGTAGTAAGTTAACACTTGGCTTGTACATACATATTTATAATATATTGCTAAGATTTATGTATATATAGCTATGTTATTTGTAATACAACCTATACATATCTTCTCTTACCTTTTATGTTTTGTTGTTTGTGTTGATTAATGAAATTTGGTTTATGACTTTTAATGCTGCGCGCGCTGCTTATAGTTTCGTTTTTATACCATCTTTTCAGGGGCTGTTTTCATACTGTGTTTTTCAGGGTCTTTGTGTGGTAATTCCAGCCTTTGTTCTGGTGGGCTTGGCGGTCTCTACCACATTTTATGTTGGACTTTTCCTTTATTGCGCAGGTGATACCTTCGGCTTGCTGCTCACTCAAGAATTGAGATATATCTTATGATTTTAGTTGTAAATAAATAGCTTCCTGTCACGAAGCGAGCTGCCAACCAATAGGTGACTTTAATATCGTACAATTTGCACTTACAGTAGTGTTATCCTGCAAATCAAGTGGTTTACTGTAGTGTTGACAGGAGTTATGGAAAAGTGTATATATGAGTCTGAGACGATTGTTCAACAGTTTATAATATATATAAAAATATATGTTTCAGCGTCTGCCATGGTTGTTCCTGCGCTGACAACTCTTGTCTCATCGTATGGTAAAGCTTATTTCCTGACCTTTGTATTATATCTGATAATTGCTTATTTCTTTAAAATGTGGACCATGTATTATAATCCGTCTCTGAATTCAACCAATCCGTACATCTTTCGAATTCCTTTCATTTGTGAAATTAAAGTTTCAACATCAATTTCAAGATCACATTTAAAGTTTTCGACGATTTTTACCTACCTCATAAGTCATAAGGTGCTACCATTATCAGCTATTCATTCTGATGTGTCACGCAAACGTAATCAGAGATACACGCGATATTATGTTGGCCAGTCATGACTAATTTCTATCACTTACCAAAACCATTGTAGGATAGTCAATCAGTTCGTAAGTTGGGAGATACCTGCCTTTGAAAACGAATAAAAAAATCATGTGAACAAACACTTATTGATTAACCCCAAATTTTGGTGCACTCTCTCTTCTTTGTTCTTGATGATAGAAGCTTTCAGCCAGAATTTTAACAGAACCAGACTTACTTTTTCAGGTTCTGTGAAAGATAAAGGTGCTTTGTTGGGCATATTCAGGTCTCTGGGTGCTTTAGCTCGTGCCTTTGGACCTTTTCTTGCTTCTGTTTGTAAGTTTGTCCATACAAGTTTCTCATTATGTCGTAAGGGTCGGATTTGAATGCAAAAGTAAAGCAGTATACTTTTAATCGAGTCGTGCCACATCTCTGCATGCTAGCGGTTTGATAGCAATGTCTATGTTCGAACCTACTCTTCGGAGTTATGACTCTACATTTTCTGCATTCAAGGGTTGTGGTCGAAATTGCGGCTCAGGCTGCGAAATGCTAGGTACACGTTTGTGGTGATGAACCATACGTAAGTATATATGGTAAATCAGGTACAGCCAGGTGAACGGATAAAGGAGAGTGTGGTGCTTGCTACAACACTAATATCAAGAGTCTGTTTTGTCATGGGTTCTTGCTTGCTAATATTTATGTACTTGCTTTTACATAATATACAGTTTCGCGGACACCTCCTAAATGGCACAGATCTAAAATATTTGGATATGAAACCGAACAGATCGGCTTTAGGTTGGCGTGGATGTTTTGGCAAATAATCTAATTGATTTCAGTGTTTTGGTCTATGGGTCCATTTCTATGCTATTTTCTGTGCAGCTGTGTCTTTACACTGCCTTTGATTATCTTGATGACAACGAAGCTTCATGTGAATCCTGCTGTTGAAATTTCTAATGATAACAAATTGTCTTTGCTGGATAATAATGCCAATGAAATAAAAAATGGACACGTGAATGGAAAATCCATTTAGCGGAGCACTTGGATCAGGGTTATCCTAGTTTCCTGATTATCTGTGATACTGTCTGATTGGTTGTTTGGAACCCTCCATGAACTGATAATCATTTTGTCGATTTCGTGCAAGCACTGACACAATCAAAAAATTGCAACAACTGATGTCCTTTCCTTTCGTCTAGGCTTGTGAAAACACTGTCATGTGGGCAGGCAGCTTTCCTGGTTTTGTTGCATTTTTTGTTATGATTTTTACTTTTATACATTCATTTTGTAATAATTATGACAATTAAAGTGCTTTCGTTGTTTCACCGGTGTATGTAAGACTAAGGCCTTTTCGCGAATGGTTGAAAAGAGATAGTCTAAATTAACACGTTCTCTGCCATGTCACTCATATAAAGAGTACATAATAACTAAGAGTGTGACAAGCGTCAAGCTCTTAGTTATTAGGCTTGGGGACATCATCTGCACGATAACGGCTGACCCCCCCCCACGAATTAGACCCATCACTTCAAAGAAATTCGCACGCTATGCCTACGTTCTAAAGCTCGAAAACACAACTAGTCAGTTGGTTCAATGTGCGTCTGTTGCGAGCTTCAGCACACAAGCATAGCGTGCGAATTTCTTTGAAGTGATGGGTCTAATTTGTGGGGGGGTCAGCCGTTATCGTGCAGATGATGTCCCCAAGCCTAATAACTAAGAGCTTGACGCTTGTCACACTCTTAGTTATTATGTACTCTTGCTCATATATATATGGAGTGACTGTTTCATATTTGTTACGGGCCATGGCACTCATATTGAGTGATGCTCAGTTGTTAAATAAAGCAGTTTCTCGACACTGGCCGGGACGTTACACAAATAACTACTACGTGTTAGCACACATCTTATGCTCGCGATTTTTTTGGTAAAATGGTTGGCAAGTCTGGCACTCAATATGAGTGGCATGGCCGGCGTTTGGGTGGTGGCCGGGGGATAATACCAAGAGTACATAATATAAGAGTATGAAACTCTTACACTGGCATGTGCAAATCATGCTAGGTATGCTCGGTTCATTAACTCTGGACCCCCCCCCCCCGTAACTTCCGGGGGGGGGGGGGGTGCCACAGAGTTGTATGCGGGCCGCGGGTACCCGCGGGGCGGGGCGGGGCGGGCCGAATTTTACTACCCGCGCGGGCCGATGCGGGCCGATTTTGGGCTACTTTCATGGGGCTAATTTTGCTTTCTAGAAATTAGAAAAAGCAGCTTATTGAGTATAATAACAGGTAGAGTAAACATTATTTTAAACCCATGAAAACTACAGGTTTTATTGTATTATACAACAAGTCTAACTTCTAACAAAAGTGAATCCTGTGGTTTCTGCTGGAACTTTTGTGAGAGTGTTTAGCACTGAAAATGGCGGTCAGCAAATATATTATTTTAAAAAGTTTAACGCATATTTCTATTGGCGCAGAAACTGAATTTTTAGTTGATTTGCGGAAATTCGTGTTTTTACACAAGTAAATATAAATCCATAATAACCAGGGTTTTTTGCGTCCAGATGTGCGTCTGGACGCAAAGTTTATTATCTGGACGCAAAGTTTATTATCTGGACGCAAAGTTTTATCTGGACGCAATGAAATTTTAACGGGACGCAAGCTAGACGCAACATTATTTCGGGAGGAAATTCACTTTTGTAAGAGTAAAAACTTTAAATGTTTCCAGTACCAATTTTTCCGTTTTTTCCAAAAATTTCTTCGGATCCTGGGGGCCCCGCCCCCAGACCCCCGGCGTTTCCCACTTTGTCATGGAATGCCAAGGTGCAAGGTCATGTCTCAATGTTATTTGTTAAGTCGTTGTCCACCTGTATCCATAGATCGTGTTGAACTCCTAAATTTCACATCAATAAGTAAAGCATTACAATGTGCATAATTTTGAACATTCATGTTTTAAACACATTTTTGAAGAATAATACTACACCACACATACACTTTACAATTTACGCAAAGAATTAAATAGCGTTCGATGCTTTAGTTAGATATAACAGATACCAAATTAATTCTTTTAAACACTCCCATTACGGATTTAATCCGTAATTTCAAAAAACTCCAACTTCTGGGGGGCGCCGCTCCCCAGACCCCCCCGATGCTTACTTCCAGTACTGTTTTCAGGGATCAGTAGTTCTCAGAGTTTTCGAAACTGAATGTATGCTTGATATTTACTCCCTTTTTTCTCAATGCTACTCCTAAATATTTCATTACTTTTTAATACTTTCATTAGTTTAACTATATTATATAACATTGAGATGCAACAGGTGCCAAATAAAATCTTTTTAAACATTTCCATTACGTATTATTCTGGAATTGCAAAAAACTCTTCAACTTCTGGGGGCTCCGCCCCCAGACCCCCCGCCGTGTCCACTGGCCGCATCTATATTTTATAGGTGCCCTTGTAATCGTACATTACTGTTTAAATTGTCTAAATAGTGTTACACTAAAGAAATTATCACAATTTTTATAACTAAAACAATTTTATGCACAGAAAACACGATAAAACAAAAATTCTACCTGGACGCAAAATTTCTTAACTGGACGCAACTTAAACTTAGCGGGACGCAAGGTTGACGCAAATCCGAAAACCAAAAAATCCCTGATGATAAGACTTTAATTAATTTAACCTTCATTCATAACTTTTTACTGAAGACTTTAATTCATTTAAGATCAATTACAACCGAATGAAGTTTCACAGCATAGGTGCTATGGAGAAAATTGTCTGTTTGCTGCGGCGACGCCGCTTTCAATACCAATTTTCAGTTTTCTTGCAAATACAATTAATAGCTGGTTAGTTAATCTCGTCAAGTCAGTGGTCAGTAGTACTGAACGCAAGGGAAGCTAGGCTTTTATTACCACTTTAAGAACAGTTAATTGGTAGACAACAAAGTTCAAATCAAACGAACAGAAAAATTTGCCGGATCCGGAAGTATCTTTGAAAATACATCAGTTTTGGTGCTCAGGTACTACATAGGAGGAAATTTGTATGTGCGGGTATCTGCGGGCCGGTTTACGCGTGTGCGGGCCGCGGGCCGGAGTGTTGCGGGCCGCGGTCATGAGGTGCGGGCTGCGGGCCGGGCGCGGGCCGGAAAAATCGGCCCGCATACAACTCTGGGGTGCCACTTTGCACTAATTACACGCTTTCATGTAAGCGTGTGTCTGCTCGCTGATTGGCCCACTAGCCTACGGCTTACTGTAGGTAATTTATTAGCTATTTTAATTAATTAATTATAACTTTAATTAGGTTAATGCAATTAAAAAACTAATTCGACAACTTTGTAGCATTTTTTCCGCTCTTTCCAATGATATAAAAATTGTTGCACACTACATTCCTGCGAATTTTTGTATTGTGCAACAATTTTTACATCATTGGAAAGAGCAGAATAAATGCTACAAAGTTGTCGAATTAGTTTTTTAATTGCATTAACCTAATTAAAGTTATAATTAATTAATTAAAATAACTAATAAATTACTTACAGTAAGCCGTAGGCTAGTGGGCCAATCAGCGAGCAGACACACGCTTATATGAATGCGTGTAATTAGTGCAAAATGGGCCCCCCCGGAAGTTACGGGGGGGTCCCGAATTAATGAACCGAGCATACCTAGCATGATTTGTACATGCTAGTGTAAGAGTTTCATACTCTTTATTATGTACTCTTGATAATACTAAGAACACATCAATGGTGGCAGGGAACGTTTTGAAGTTAAGTCAAGTGAAATTAATACTTGGAATATTAGTTGGAGAAATTTTGTGTTCATATGGCTAACCACAGTTCATAAAACATTAGTTAACCTCCACTCGCATGCACCTATCATGCCCAATTTTTCGGACTTGATCGTATCGCAGAGAAAAGTATACATTGGACTGGAGATTATTTTATACGATAGCTGTCAGGACCAGGGTTGTTCCGACAACAAATTGACTGGACAGGGCCCGGTCGATTTCTTATCGGAATACTATTATGTGACAAAAAACTAGCTAGCTCTTTGTTCTGCCTGGAAGCAGAACTATTTACGCGATAAATAGATAGGAATTGCACTGTAAACATCTGCTCAATTCAAACGTCGCCTATCTTCAAGATTGGTCAAGTATAGTGGCCATCTCTTTTTTACCGAAGGGGGTTACATGTTTTCTCCCACTATGCCCCTAAAGCCAAAATATTTTACAGAACTGATGCTCTCATTGTCCCCCACATTCGCAGATTGTTTTTTAGGATGTCAATATTTATGCAAATGAGGCTAGCAGATTTTGAGGACAATTACAATTACATACAAGGACAGCAAATAAGTAGCTGGTTAGTGGTTAGGCGAATATCTGCGTTTATTAATTTTTTGTTCTGCCTGCAGGCAGAACTATTTACACGGAAAATAGGCAGGAACTGCACTGTGAACGCGTACTCAAATCAAACGTCGCCTATCTTCAACATAGGTCTAGTACAGTGTTCAGCTCAGTTTTAACCGAAGGGGGCCTTTTAGTCATAACAAAATTATACGTTTTAAATTAAAAATTAAATTTTTGTTTAGTCAATGAGTACTGATCATTGGTGGCTGTATATGTGGTATATACTTGTTTTTTGCCGGCTGGTGGCCTTTGATAAATGCTTCAAGAAACAGACTCAACACATTTTGTATTCAACCAAAATCTGATCTTGTTTATTGAATTTTCTAGATGCGAAACTATGTAGTGACGTGATAGCTACCGATACGAAATAGTTGCTATATATTAATAGATGAAAGCGTTGTAACATGACCTGAATTAGCACTATTGATCAAATCAATTTTCCTAACGAGTCGGTGAATTCAGCTTCTGGATGCAATGATCCCATTTCTGTCCAACAAAAAGTGGTCGAATAAAAACTAGAAAAGAACCCCTAGCTAGATTATTGTAATCGTATTAGCTTGAGACAAAAAATTTGCTAAGTCTATAAAAATTTCAACGTTGTATTTGCTATATAAATCACTAATAGTGTTCAGGAACCAAACCTAGCTTGATCATATCATGAAAAACTAAAATGTTCAACAGCGTTTTAATTTATAAACGGTTTAGTAAGTGGATCAGTAATGAGTGTTTAACGTTGATGCCACCGGAACGAAGCACCATCATAAATACACTCATTTTCATTTGCATCGCCATATAAATCTGAATGACTGCTTTATTCCGGCTTAAACTGGTTCACTGGATGTGGTGATTATCCTTACTTAGGTGCTGTTCTGGTTCGGGTAATATGTAATGGAATTAGTAAAATCTCTTAAAAATGGTCGAAAAGCAGTCAAAACAGTTAATCTGCGAAGAAGAATTCTTATGCCATAGATTCGTGAAGAAGATCAACGATCATCGATATGGAATGTAGTTATTAAATGATGTCCAATTCGAAATTCTTAAATAGGGTTCAAGGTTTGCACTCAGTTAGGGCAGAAATCCTAGCCTTAATTAATATTAATCCAGAAGTTGTAGAAGAAAGGGTAATTCGGTCACCAATCCCCTAATAACCGGAGTTGTCACTCTACACGATCTCAAACAGTAGCAATTTGGTTAATATTAAGGAAAATTAGTGAGTTGTCACTCCCCACGAAGAAAAAACGTTGACATTTTGACTAATCTCTAGCATATCAATGAGTTGTCACTCATAACCGGAATCATGCATGACCTTTTCACCACCTTGTGCGTTTACTATTGACTGAATATGAATTAGCAGGAAGTCAGTAACCTATAATATGGAGTTTACGTGTTTATTGAGCCGAAGATCAGTCGTAAAATTGCCTGTGAAATAAAGATTTACACTAAAAATGACAAATATTGGAAGATGGTTCAATATTAGGTACCAAATAGCTAAATACGTAGTTAGATAGGGTTAATAGGTGATATCTAGCATGAATTACGGAATAATTAATTAATTTTCGTAATTTTGGTCGATAACATGACTTGGGCTCATATGAAAGAGAATTTGATGCTGATTCCAAAAATCCAAACCCGATTTTTCAACTCCCAAAATTAAGAAAGTTATAAATAAAAATGTTTTTATAAAGATTACTTTTTGTTTCGTAATCTTAACACTCCAAAAAGGAATGTTCTAGAAAGGTTTTTCTTTTGGTTTCACCTTTTGGTCAAACCTTTTTTCCTTTCCCTCTATCTATTCTTCTAGGCCTCTTTCTTCTAAGGTCCAACAGTTGTCTTCCCCTTGAACTTTTGGCCGAAGACAAAGCCAACAAGGAGGAAAATGAAATTTAACGTACCTTACGGCCCAAGTCATGCCAAGAAGGGGGCCGTTGCCCTTTGTTAACAATAAAATTATAATAAAAAGTAGCTAGATGGACGTACGTAGGTATATACTATATAGTTATGTAATTTGTAATTTCTTGAAAATTATGCAATTCGCGCAGTAATTGGTTAAAATCCTAAAATTTCATAAAATTGTCCCTTTGGTTGCGTTTATGTGCTAAAGAAAGTTTTGCGAAATTTTGCCAAGTTTCAGGACCCGAAATATATCAAAAAAAGGTCAGTTGGAGGGCAATAATTTCTAAATCTCATTAATTTTGACACTCAGTGGCCAGCTGGCTCAGCCCGCCGCTGCGCACCAAGTTAAAAGGTGGCAAGCTTCTAGAAAGTTCTAGAACCTTCTAGAAGCTTTGCCTTAAATTAGAAGAAAAGTCCACCCTCCGAACTCGCTAATGATCTGTCACCGAGCTGTCAGCAAAACTGTCAGCTCGGTCCCAAAATTTTCTGTTTCACTCTGTGTTCGTTGAGTTGCAGCCGAGAGAGGTTGCTTTCCCCTCCCCTTCGGTGCGTTCTCCAGTGCAATTGTCATTGCATGGGGAATTCAACGCACCCTCCCTGCTTAGGACGCATAGGGACTTTTTCTCTGACTCACACTGGTTAGAGAGAAAGAGATTGAGTTTTTTAGCACGAACACTACTTTCATTTCAGGGGTCTTTTGGGTTTATTATGCCCGGCCAAGCCAGCATTTTTTCCGGCCCTTGTGGCCCTATCTTGGGAGGCCGGGCCAATTTTTGCTAATATTTGAAGGCCTTGGGCCATTTTTTATGATGCATTTTTTGGGGTCTTTGGGCCAAAATTTTATGCATTTTTGGGCCATGAGAGTATTAACTACCGGCAAACTGTCCGGTATTTACCGGCAATTAGAAGGCGAATCTGATCGCAGGCTAGATTAGGGTGCAACCATTAAGCTAAAATAAATCCCCTAACTAATATCCTAAAGATGCCCAATCATCAAAAGACATAGGTGGCGTACAAATGTTTTTAATGATTTAACTTACAGATTTACAACAGGAATGGAAACCATAAATCATACGGAAATAATAGAAGTATAGCACAAAGCCCGTAGGCCGACCGGTCTCAATCGAAGCCAGACATAGACTGATTACATAAGACTAATTACTGTCTAGACGGTTAGAATGACGCATCACTGCGAGACTGATGGTTTACACACAACAGTAACAAAATAGCTTCATCTTTTGTTTAACGTAATACATTTCGAATAGCGAGATATTTAACATTATCCCCTGGCGAAAGATTTTAGCGCCTGATAAAATTTCAAGGTAAAAGAGAGATGCTACCATAATAGCTAAGAGTTTTAAGATGGTAAAATTTAAGAGAAAAGTACTTTCAAGCATGGGCGACCAGTAAGCAACCATAAGAAGTCCTGGCGCATGTACTACCCATGATAACAAAAAAAAGAACTTCAAATAGTAAACCAAGTAGTTTACCAAAGAATAAAAGTTTTCAGAAAGATAGTAGAAAAGTGGTAGCTAATGGTAACTCAGTAGTATAAGCTAAGAATCAAAAATAGGGGATTATACTTCAATATTACAACAAAGTTGATAGCATTTTAAAGCGAAGTAGTATTTCAATCAAGAGAATTAGAGAAATTAAAGAATCGAAAGAAATAGTCGAGCAACGATACCCACAAATGAAAATAGTAGTACCCTTTAGCCACTATGAATAAAAAACCATAACAATCACACAAAAATCCACAATTATACACAAAACCAAGCACACTTACAAATACGTTTATAGAGCGCGCACAATGCAGAAAATTCACTAACTTTACAAAGGTTAAATACTACATTTATAACTATACAGCTGTTCAAAAGATATCGTACTACATTTACCTTTACAACAATTCAAAGTTCCACTAAATACAACAAAAGTTATCCTTTACACAGTAGAAAAAGAAGAGTAATATATAACACATACAACACACTGTTAAATAGATTTTACACATGGCATTAAACTGCACATTTTACAAGATAACATATAGCTTAGAGCTAACAGTTCAAAAAGATTAATGCAGAACACAAAAAATACAGAAAAAGAGAATAAGAGACAATACTCAAGAATAACAGAAATATAGAGAAGTATAGAGAAGGAGCAGAAACTACCATGTACAGTGCTTTCCTTCCTAACTCAACTCTTGGGCCTAACTTAATCATCAGAAAGCAAAGAAGTAAATGGTAATTTAAAAAGAAACAATAGAAGAACTAGAAAACATCAAAATAATTTCACAAAAATCCTAAACTAAACCAAGCCTAACTCAAAAACGAAAACAAATCAATTTTCTTTGCGCGAAAATAAAGAATTTCAAAAGTTCCTAACTCAAACCACACAAAAGATAACACATCACATATAAACAACTAACTCCTAATCAGCTATCGGTTATCCCCCGGCGAAAAAGAATGAGTGCCTACGAATTCCAACAAACCAAACAAATAACCTGACAAAAACCAACTAATTAAAGACTAAGACAAATACAGAAAATCACAACAGAAATTCACAACGAAGAAAATCCCTAGCTAAACAAAACAAACAAACAATGGAATGACAGAAAAGAGAAATAATTAATATAAGGCAAAAATTAAAGACACAGATTAAAGACAAAAAATTAAAGTACAGATAGACTAACAAAAAGACTAAGGTCAAAATCTAAGTTCGAAGTTCAAATTGTTCTTCGTTATATATGGCAGTAGAGATGTAGGGACTATGTTTTAAGGCAAGGGACTCACCGGTAGGATGTTGAGTAATAAAGCACCGTTGAAAGCACCGAGAGAGCTGTAAAGCTGAAAACGAAAGGGGATAAGACAAACATAAACACCCTAAAAATTTCAAAAATTAAGCTTCTTTAGAGATTAAGCTAACAGCAAAAGTAAAAAGATAGAAAGAAAAGAGAAAGACAGTAAAGAGTTTTCAAAGGATTTACAAAGATCATCTTTTTACAAAATGACTAAACTAACTGCAAAATACATAACTATCAATAGCACAACATAGCATCAAGAGTTACTAAGTTTAGCTTGCTGGTACTAAATGAAAATATAGTACAACAAATACAAACAAGAAAAGAAAATAACCTATCTACTTCTAGTACAAGTGCTGGCATCGCATTGTTTTTGTGGTCTTTCGTTTATTATAATAGAGCTCTTTTGCCTCTTTTAGATGCCTTATATAATTTTCTCTGCGCTTGTTCAGACAGCATTCAGGATGTGGGCTAAGCTGTCACACATATTATTAAAGTTAACAAAAAAATGCAAATATATCTGTTAACGAACAAAAAGAAAATACTGATTAAATACTGCAAGTATGAGCAAGCTAAACTTCTAATCAAAGATTCTTCAAATTAAACATAGTATATGAGGCGTTTTAAATATTGAACGTAGTATATAAGCCTCTTTAAGCAAATAGCTTCAACAACAACAACAAAACAACTAAGATACGCAGTGCCAAAAATAAATGCTTGCTTTTAAAAAAATACAAGAATTCCGTAATAATTTCCAATAAAGTAAACAACAAAACGTAGTTTTAGTAAAAATAATAACACGTTAGCTTTCAAAAAAAATACTGAAAATACGAAAAGTAGTAGTAACGTAGAAAAAGTAGTAAATTGCAAAAAGAAAAACTGGAAAAACAAAAGGTATAGCTTAACCTTGACTACCGTACACGACAGACACTAATTGTAGTGACCTACAGTCAGCACATAGTGAAGGTAGTCGCGCACCAGCCAGAAGTTAAACATACAAGCTGTGCGTTTGTATGATATGAAAAATTTCCAGTTGCCAATTTTCTCTGACGCGATGTTACGAATGCGTCACGGTTCTTGTAATGCGTCCTTTCCTGTTCCTGCACATGAGTTCCACTGTCGCGAATTGTTACTCACAGTTCGCGGAAAATAAGCAGTCATTACAGGAAATACAGACATTATAGTAGAAAGCTACTGATCGATTTGCACATTGATATACTCTTTAGGTCAATGCAATATCCATCAATGAAATTTCAGTTTAGGGAAAGGCGTATCGAGAGACCTTGGCTGTTGAACAATAGGAAAATTTGTGCAAGGTAGACTTTGAAAATTAGAAATAGTAATTGCACATTCTTGATTATGCCGCGTTACGGTCTCTTCCCTTTCCATGGCTAACGTTAGCAGTTGCGCAGGCTGCTGCATAACTGGTTGTTTAGTAACAACTTGTACATCGTCGGTTTCATCTGCTTGTACTTGATCCTTATCTTCATCGTTTAATACACAATGTTTCACAAGTACATCATCAGTATTCGTGTCTACGACATTACTATCATGCAACGTATCTTCACCACTGTGAGCAGTTGGATCATCAATGTCTATTTCCAACTCCTCCAGGGTTTCCGGGTTAATATCAGGTAACAATTTCAATCTATTGACATGAATTACCTTACTAATGTCACCCGTTTTCAAATTACGTAAACGCACGTTTTGATCAGACAAAATTTCTACAATTCTGTAGGGACCATCATACTTTGGTGCCAATTTTGGTGTACCTTGAGCTACAGGCACTTGAGTAATGTTACGCATAACAAGTTGTCCCACAGTAAAATTCTTCATACGTACGCGCTTATCATAACGTTGCTTTACAAGTTCCGCTTTATCAGAAATAATTTGAGCAGTAATATGCCAGTTTTCAGTTAAAGTCCGTATTAGAGAAGTCTTATATTTGACTGAAGATTCTACTGGCTTTTCAAGCTTATCAAACAACAAATCTTCTGGAACTTGAGCATCCCTTCCAAACAACATAAAATACGGTGTATCTTGAATAGTAGAATGAAATGACGTTCTGTACGCATGCATTGCAAAAGCTAATTTAGTATCCCAATCACGCTGGTTTACATCTACGTACTTCTTAACTATTTCCCGTATAGTTCCATTTACCCGTTCAACTAAGCCGTTTGACTGAGGATGATAGGCAGTGGTACGTAATTTTTTAGTACCAATTAATTTAAAAAGAGTATTAGTAACTTCCGCCTGAAAATTAGGACCTTGATCAGTAATCACCTCAGTTGGTACCCCGTACCGTAAAATAAATTCATTCAAAAGAACAGGTATAAGAGTTTCGGCTTTTTCATTTCGTAAGGGCCAAGCTTCTACCCATCGGGTAAGTTGATCAATTACAACCAAAACACAAACATTCTGCTTTTTACTAGTCGGGAAATGCATAACGTCAGCGTAAATGCGTTCAAACGGTTTAGTCACTGGCGGATAAATTTTCGTAGGCGCTTGAGGGTGCCTCGGCCCAATAGAAAATCGTGCACATACAATACAGTTACGTATAGACAACTTAACATCAGTAAGTAATGTGGGCCAGTAATATTTCACAGCTACTTTATAATGAGTTTGAGGTACACCCAAATGACCACCAGTACCAATATCAGAATGAAACCGTTCTAAAATATAGTTGCGAAACTTCCTAGGTACGCACGTTAAACGAGCAGAACACTTTTTCTTTCGGCCGTTGATGTCAGTGCTAAATCGATACAACATTCCATTTTCTTTAAGTTCGAAATTAGATTGATCACGTATTAAAGTCCAAGTTAAATCATCTTTGGGTAAAGTCCCTTTTTGCAAATATTCAATAAAAGCACTAAAGTCAGGATCAGCTTTAAGAGCTTGTGACCATTGGTCATCTGTATATTGCTCTATGACAAAGACTGGAGGGTACATATCACCGGTTACATCAAACTCATCTGATACGTACTGAAACTTATTCACAGATTTACTAGTTTGATTCGCATCTTCAACTTCGCTGTTGTCATGTTCAACGATAGTCTGTTGTGGATTACGAGACAAACAGTCAGCTACAGGATTATCTACACCTTTTCGATGTAAGGTCTGATAATTAAATTCAGAATGTGCAATAGCCCATTTCGCAATTCGAGTATAGCCTTGATTTTTGGCATTTGCACAAATATACTTGAGGGCTTCGTTATCAGTATACAAAGTAAATTGTCGATGACGTAGATAATGCTGAAAATGCTTGCATGCCCAAACTACAGCAAGACCTTCCAATTCAACAATTTTGTAGCGTTTTACTGCACCAACTAAAGATCTACTAGCATAAGCTATAGGTTTAGGCTTTGTCTCTCCTGGTTGATTTTGTTCTAGAACAGCACCAAGACCCACAACACTAGCATCCGTTGTTAGAATAAAAGGCTTTTCCCAATTTGGGTACGCAAGAACAGGTGCGTTTATTAAAGCTTGCTTTAGATTTTCAAAAGCCCGTTGGCATTTTTCATCCCAGTGAAAACCTTCATCCTTTTTAAGCAAGTTATTCATTGGTGCCGCAATAGAACTAAAGTTGCTAATAAATCTCCGATAATATCCAGCCATACCTAAGAAACCACACAATTGTTTAACAGTAATAGGTACTGGAAAGTTCTTAACCGCAGTTACTTTACGTGGATCTGTTTCAATGCCCTTTTCGGAGATAAAATGACCAAGATATTCGACCTTTTTGCGGAAAAACACGCACTTTTTCATCTTTAGCCGTAAACCATGATCCGATAGTTTTTGAAAAACCGTTTCTAGCAATTTCAAATGATGAGTTTCGTCGTTAGATGGAATTAATAAATCGTCAATGTAAACAGGCAACTCAGTGAATATCCGTTCCATTATTCTTTGAAAAGTCGCAGGGGCATTCGTCAAACCAAATAGCATGACATTAAAATGAAACAAACCCATATGCGAACTAAATGCAGTCTTTTCCTTATGGGGAGGAAACATCTCGATTTGCCAGTAGCCGCTATTCAAATCCAAAGTTGAAAAGAATTTCCCTTTACTGAACATATCAAGAATTTCATCTATTTTAGGTAAAGGGTAGCGGTCTTTTCGTGTTATTTTATTCAACTGACAATAATCAATAACAAATCGAGTTGTTCCGTCCTTTTTGCCTACAAGCATGCATGGAGAAGACCATTGACTATCAGATGGAACATAAATTCCCTGTTCTAGCATGTTCGTGATATGCTTTTCTATCTCCACTCGTTCCATTGGATTCATCCGATATGCCTTTGCTGTTACAGGACCAGCCATTCCAGTATCAATGAGATGTTGTCTAGTGCTGCATTTTCCCAAGTTATCAGGCGTTGCGAATACATGTACGTACTTACGTATTAGTTCCTTAAACTTACTTTTCGCCTTTTCTGAGCATTCAAATTTGTCCAAATGAGCTTCCTGGATGAATTGATCGTATAATTCCTCCTTAGTAGGTACCTTAGACTCACCTTCCGTTTGCTTTGACGTAGTAGGCACATCTACGTACGTATCTTCAACAGTTGCAGAAAAAATTTCAGCATGCACAGACTTAGGTAAGTCATCTTCACATATATATTCTTGTTCTAACCAGGTATCGCCCAATTGTAAAAATGATTCCATGCCTTGACGGTTTTTTTAAAGTGACTACGTCATCCGCGTAAGCTAGTACCATTCCTGGATGTAGCTGAATTGGCTCATCGCTCAAATTCCAAACTTTGATTTCTTGGGCTTTTTCCTGTTTGGAAATTATACCAGGAACAATATAACAATCGTATTTTTCCAAAACTTTCGTAGAATTACGTACTAGTTTAGGCGTTTCTTCAAACCGTGAAGGCCAAGGAGCTATTCGCTCATTTACAATTGATGGTTTTGTACGTACGAATGGTAAGTCCCATTCATCATCAGAAACATTCACATCCAAAGTTTGTGATCCTTCTTCACACGAAATAGAGACCCATGACTCAGAATTAGCCGGAATACAAGTCCCAACTCGCAAACAAATATTCGAAACCGTAGGCCGTGCTTTTCCAATCATTTGCAAGATGTTGCCTATTTGAGGCGCCCCCAGCAACGGAACTTCTTTAAAAAGAGGGTGATATATAGAATGGCGACCCATGAGCATTGACCAGTTATAGTATGAAAGAAAATCCATACCCAAAAGAAGGTCGTATGGACAGAAGTCACTGATCAAATACTGATGAGCCCACCTGTAACCCTGAAAGGATAGTTCAGATTTAACCGAACCAGAAAAATTTATAGCAGTTCCGTTAGCTGCGGTAGCCTTTTCACAGGCACCATCTCCAAATGTCAAATTTTCCGGGCATTTCTGCTTTAAATGTTCGACAAAATTCGTAGAAACCACTGAAATATTAGCGCCCGTATCAATAAGTGCTAGCGTATTCACGCCTCCCACTGATGCAACTATCAGGGGTGAATGCACAGGCGGTATTTTCGTCTGAGCACCAAGGAAATATTGATCCTATTGTACAAAAGCGGCCAAATAGTTCCGATTATTTGTCACGAAATCAGTTTTAGGTGCCTTTTGTGGCTGATGACTTAAATTTGCTTCAAAATCTTCCAACTCTTCACTTTCGTTATCTGACGAATCTGACAGAGTTTGATCTGAACATGGACTTTCCGAAGAATCATACTCAAAAAGAAACCTTCCGGAAAAATCTGGGTCAGGAATCTTACAAGAACGCCTTTTCTGACCACGTTTCGATTTTTGTTTCGACTTCCTTCGTCCTGATGATGAATTATCGTCACTTTTATGTTTGATGTTACTGTTAGTTTCCCTCTCCACGTTCAAAAATGAATCTTTCGCTGCCTTTTCCTCTGGTTCAGGTGCCTCATCAATTGTTCTAAGACGATTTAATCGTGTAACAAACTGGTCTGGTGATGTTTCCATAGTTATTTTCACGCTAGATGGCGTATTTGTATTTTTCACCTCTGACTTTTTATAAATTGAGGCATCTGAGCTATTTGCAGCATTAGTTGTATAGGTTTCATCTAGACTATTTGAAGCCTTCAGCATCGTGTCCCCTTGTGCAGGGACATTAGCCGTCGCGCTTGCACCTACAGATGATCCCTGACTACCTACCCCAGCTACACTAGTACTAGAAATTGGCGTAAGGCCAGGTGCCCCTTGCTGTGCTATATATATTGGCGCCAATTTGTATTTGAGAAGGCAGCAAGATTTCCCATAGGAAACCTACTGTTTTCCCAAACACGCGCAGTGCTATTGTAATTTGAACCTTGATTCAAATTACCATTTATAGGCACAGCAAAAGACTGTCGGTCATTTTTATACCACTGAGTACTAGTACCGGGCAACCGGTTAGTGCAAGGACCATTGTTCCAATAATTTTGACTGGGGGGCGCCAACTCTGATTAAGACTAGGCGCTCCTCCACGCCAATTATTGGCCGAATAATTCGCACGTGGAGTAAAAGTCGCATTATTAGAATAATTTATTCGACCACTAGAGTGGTTGGAGAAATTATTTCTACCGTTATACGAATTGCGAAAATTTCGCGAAAAAGACGATTGAGATCGAAAATTGCTCGAATTTGGATAATTCACTGATATTAACGGAATAATTCGTGGATTTTTCATCTTCCGTAATTCTGCTGGACTGATAGGTTCCAAAAATGTTACATTTGGAGGAGATCGAGGAACCAAGGGAGGGGGACGGGCTTTTGTCAAAGCATTTACGAATGCACGTATATCAACATTTTGCAAAAATTGTTGCAAGTGATACTGAAGTAAATTTCGGGGGTTTTCAGGAGAATTTTGAGATCGTTCACCCCGAGTTACATCTGCATAGGTAGGAGTAAAAACCGCACAAATTTGATTTGCATGAAGTACTTTTTCATCCGGAAAAAGCTTCGAAAGCCCCTCTAAAAAATTTGGGGTTTTTCTGACATAGAATTTACCTGCGGTTTTTCCTTCTCAGTATACGTACAATCGGTTTTCCGGGAGGGGGGATTATTGCGGAGGAGCTGCCCAGGAATTTGCCTGGCTCCCCGCTTGATGAAAATTCTGCAAGGCTTGAACCAACTGAGAAACAGGATCAGTTTGCTGTTCAATGGGAGTCAAAAAATTCACACCTGATTTATTTTGACCATTCCCTTGAAAAACCTGCCCTTTGGGAGACATAAAAATACTCGGTTCCTGATTTCGATTTCCGAAATATGCTCCCCGACGGCCTCCTCTACCGCCGCCTCTTCCTCGATTTCCTCTATTCCAATTTCTATTATTGGAATAGCCATCATTTTCAAAATTTGACTGGTTGTTGTAATAATTCCGGATAATTACGACGATCACCAAAATTTCTACGATTCTGGCTTTCTCTGCCACGAAAATTCTGATTATTTCGCTGATTCATGGCACATTGCGGTGATATATGACCTGGATTACCGCACGTATAACAGGTCCTTTGCTCCGTTGGAGCTTTTTCCGGCGGTTTTTCCTTCTTTTCCGTTGATGCCTGAACGGAATTTACCTCGCCAGAAGCTGTGCTCGTAGATGGTTGAGCATTTCCTGAGTCCGCTGACTCACCCTTAGTTGCTGCCAAAACCAAATCCCTTTGAGCATTTCGAATTTTCACCTTTTTGATTTCGTCCTCCAAGGACTGCAACCTTTTGTCCAAATCGCCCGAACTTTCAGAACTTTCGGTAGTAACAGAACAAACTTTCGCTTTTGATTTGGCCTTTTTATCCCTTTTATGGGATTTTTCAGGCTTTTCTGAAGCTTCCGGCTCTGCGGAATCCGCCTCACACTCCTCTTCGAGTCGTGAGAGTTGAGTGACAATTATACGTAATTTCGTCATAGAATGTCCCCAACTTTCCAAATCTGTCAAAAGCGAAACTCCAAGTTTCCTCAAGTCTGGCTTTAGGCCTTTTCGAAGTTGCTCAAAAATTTTACTAGCTCTGTCATCCTCAATCTCGCCTGGAAAAGCTTTTTTCGCCAGCATTTCCAGTTCAGACACAAAATCTTGAACGTTTTCCTCCTTTTTCTGAGTACGTACGTAGAATTTTCGAGAGTGTTCCACCGCAGTTTTCTGGACCGGTTCGTACAGGGTCTTCAAGAGTTAGACCGTTTCGTCATACGGAACTGGCATACCCAACGAAGACAACCGGTAGATGACAGATTCACCCAACTTTGCCAATAAAATTGCATAAAATTTTTCTTTTTCGATGTTATTAGCCGTAGCAATGGCTTCAAAACTCAAAATCCAATCCTCCGGTGTGAGTTTTGTTTCACGACCGTTATAATTACTCAGCCCTTTAAAAAGGGTAATAGCATTTTTCAATTCCGCCATTTTTGTTCTTTTTCTAGACGTAAACGAGCAGCTTGACGTGTCTCCAGAGTGTGACTAAAATTCGTCAAATTACGTATATTTTCGTATTACGTATACAATTTGCCAAATTCTTTCCCAATTATTTACAGGGAGTAAATCTTCAAAAGGTAAGTCAATGATTATACGTAGAAACAAAAACTCTACGTAAAATTAACCAAAATTCGTCAAAATCGCAGAAAAAACACACTTGAAGTTATATACGTATAACAAAAATTTTGCGAAAATAACGTTTAGATCGCACTAATATTACACATAACTGTGAATTATAGCACAAAAACGTAATACTAAGCTGCACAGAGCTAGAAAAATACCAGAAAAACACAAAATTCGAAAATTTGGTGAAAATCGGGGGGGGGGTGATTTTTCAAAAATTTGAAAAAATTCGCCCAAAATCACCTAAAATACCTAAACATATGCCTAGAATCGCTTTCTGCGTTCAGACTAACCCCTAGATAAGCACAAATTGCACCAAAATGCTCAAAAATTAAATTTTGGGATCTCTTGGGGGGAGTCAAAATTTGCAAAAATCGGCCTAAAATTGCAAAATTTTAAAACTTCTGCCTTTAAAATTGCCTAAAATGTTTTACACGCTTGGGGGAAGACCCAACGAGTAATTTAAGGCCAGATTTGACCAAATTTGAGCAAAAATTGACCAAAAATTCAAAAATTTGACAAAAATACCCTCAGTACAGCTTCTGTGAAGTCTTCAGAGCTGATTATTCCCTTGTTCAGGAATATTCAACCCCAAAGGGTGAAGAAAAACCACGCAGAAAAATATTTTGAAAAAATTTTTAAAAAATTTTATTCCCGTCTTGGGGCGTTGGGGGGGGGATTTCCCTAAACTACCTAAAATTTACTGGAAAATCGGTTATTGGGCTGCCCCAATAACTCCAGTCACTTTGCAATCGCTTCCCCGATCCCAAATTACTTAGGTGTGGGTGGGGGAGTGGGAGGGATTATCCCCCGAAGTTGCTTCGTCAGCTCCGAAATTCATACTAATTTAAAGTTGCACCCTACACAATAGGAGAATTTTTGAAAGTCTTCAAAACTAAATAAAAAGTATCACAAAAGATTCTCCTAATTAAGACGAATCGAATGATGTAAAAATCTTTACATAAAAGTCAAAAATAAGTGAGAAAATTCAAAATAAAAAATCGAAAAATTTCGTCAATTTTTCATTGACAAACCGGACAATGTCGTATGTCACGGTCGCCAAATATTAACTACCGGCAAACTGTCCGGTATTTACCGGCAATTAGAAGGCGAATCTGATCGCAGGCTAGATTAGGGTGCAACCATTAAGCTAAAATAGATCCCCTAACTAATATCCTAAAGATGCCCTATCATCAAAAGATATAGGTGCACAGGTGGACAAGGGGGGGGAAAGGGGGGAGGAAATTTCCCCCCCCTCCGCGAAGTCGCTCACAAGGGGTCGCGAAATTGCTCCCACAAGGGGTAAGAAAATTGGCCACAAGGGGTCAGAAAATTGCCCAAAAATTAGGTTTTACGACTAAAATTTCCAAAAATTTTCTTCGCTTCGCCGGAATTTTTCACTTAAAATTACTATTTTTAGCTAAAAAACGTCCAAAAACGCGTTTTGGCTAAAAAATCGCTGTTTTTTGTGAAAAATGGCAAAAATCGCTTAAAAATCGCTTTAAAAAGTACCCCTAAGAAAAATCACTCTCACAAGGGGTACCCAAATTTGCTTCCACAAGGGTCAGTGAAATTTGACCTCCCGTTCAGGTATGCATAGGTGGCGTACAAAACAAATGTTTTTAATGATTTAACTTACAGATTTAAGACAGGAATGGAAACCATAAATCATACGGAAATAATAGAAGTATAGCACAAAGCCCGTAGGCCGACCGTTCTCAATCGAAGACAGACATAGACTGATTACATAAGACTAATTACTGTCTAGACGGTTAGAATGACTCATCACTGCGAGACTGATGGTTTACACACAACAGTAACAAAATAGCTTCATCATTTGTTTAACGAAATACACTTCGAATAGCGAGATATTTAACAAGAACCCCACTTTTTATCTAGTATTTTGGGCCCGAGGCCAGATTTTTAGTTCCATAGCATGCGTGGGCTGTCAAGCCACTTTTAGTTCATTTATGTTATTTATTATTATTATTATTATTATTATTAGTTTATTATGTAAAATAAAGGGGCAGCTCATGTAAACCCCTCCTGTTCGATGGAGGTCTTGAGAATTGCCCCTACTTTTGTTTTTCTGTTTTTATATCCGACACTCTCTTGCTATCGAGGTTTGTTGACCTCCGCCTCTCTTTTATTTCATTCATTCTTATCATTTTTATTTGTACGACGACTTTGCTCTGGGTATGACGACCCTAAATTCTTGAGCTAGTTAGTGAAAATACTTACCCCACAGCCGGCAACTAGGAGTTGCCGGCCATACTGTTTCGTCACGGCTTTGTTAAGCCTCAAAAACTCATTGTCTGTAACATATGTCTGTCTTGCGGTAGGTCGGTATTAAAATTAATAGGTTATTAAAAACGCGAAACGTGTCTTAAAACGAAGTTCTAAAATAATCAGTTGCTAAAATAACTAGCTATTTCGCAATCCGTCGCTTTAAGATTAATAATTAAGCGTTTCCCGGGGAATTACCGGCTTCCCCACAAATTAATCTAATTGTTGTTGTTAGCAGTTTTGGTTTTGTAATGAATGCTTGGCAATCATTACTCACACGTCTTTCCAAAATTTCGAAGTTCTACCGAAATCTTGCTCAATCGGTCAAAGTTTAAAAGTCGAGTTTTTAAAACCCTAAAACTCGCATCAAAATTTCAACAAAAGTTCGGTAAATTAACAGTTAATATTACTAAATGCGTTGAAAATAATAGTTAGGAAGTTAGAAATAGCAAGTGTATTTAGAACTAGACTTTGTTTGAATTGTCCTTATAACCATGTTTGTAGTTAGGATTAGTTAGGCAGTAGTTAACTAAGAAATCGTATGTTTGAGTGTATTTGTGCGTGTGAATGCGTGTGTGATAGTTTCGGTGATTGTGCTTGTATGGGGTAACTCACGTAAACTCCTGTCTGACGAGGGTTGTGAGCTCTGCCAAAAGTAAATAATGCTCAGATAATATTCAGGGATGAGGTATACTTGCGGTTCAGGTGAATAAAATGTACCCAAGGTTGGTATGGGTGTATTCTAGTCTGAGTGAGGCCCGCATGTGGCACAAATCTAGTATAACTGTTTCTTAAGTGGCAGTTTGAGTGTACAAATGCAGTATAAATGTGGTATAACTGTTTCTCAGTTGGCAGTTTAAGTGTTTCTATAAGTGTTGCATAAGTGCGGTATAAATGGTCCTTAAATAACAACCCCAATAATTGTTTAACTGCCGTACTAACTTTGTTTAACTAAGGAAAAGGATTACGTAATTAAGTATTAGGTTGCCTGTAATGCGGTAATGTGTGTGTGTGACTGTTGCAAGTTAATATGAAACAACCGATTATAATTAGGAGTATAACAGTTATTATAACAGTTCAAATGCGTGATAACTGACTGTGCATATGGCATGTGTGAAGCACCGAAATTATACCAAGATTCATGTAGTACGTAGGAAACTAATAGTAGGTAACGTAGTTTTAGCGGATAAATCTTGGGTGCATGTCTGAAAGTCTGTGAATGTGTGATTATGTAGGTGGTTTAGGTCTGAGTCCCAAATGGCAAATATGCAAATGAGGTTCAGACCGCTGGATCTAGGGTCATGGGGACCCCGTATTAGGTCCTTATCAGTCTGAAACGGGATATCCCCGATTCGTCCGCGTAGGCTACTCTTTTTTAAGCGTGCGGACGCATCGCATGAAGGGAATCTCTTAAGTGGTTGATTTTACGCAAAATTAATACATTGCCTGCTTAAAAGTTATCATTTTTGCAATTTCCGCATAAAAAGTATGAAAACAGTACGTAAGACCAATAATGGAGGTAGTTTTTAGTTTCTAGCATCGTTCCTTTTAGCTTGAAATCAGTACACATCGTTATCGCTATTTTTGGTCAAATCAACCACATTCAACTTATGTTTCGTCCATAATAATGACAGATGTCGCCTCTTTTAGTTCGAAATCGGTACATGCCGTTATTGTCATTTTTGGTCGATTCAGTCATTCTCGACTCAAGTTCTGTTCGTAATAATGACCGCAATGACGGTCTAGCACCATTTCACGTCGGTGTTTACATTACAAGACAAACCTAGCAAAATTCTGTTATACACCGTTCAGCAAGGGTAAAAGATCAACCTTGCTCAGCTGACAGTTGTTACAAACTCGGTTTACAATAATCGTTCACAAATGGCAAAAATAAGCACCAGCAAATCGGTAGTTTTAATCAATATTAAGCAGTAATCAATAACATACCTGAAATAACTAAAATAACAATTAGTTACGTAAGCATTATGGATAGCTTACTAGAACCATCTTCCATTAAATACAAAATTATCAAAGTTCATGAGTTTAATCAGTTTCCGAAGTTCGCTTCGCTGAATATCTCATACGGGCAAATTATCCGACGCATGATCGTCTTCCAACAGCTATCCCGTAGGCTGCCATCATGAAAATGTAGTTTTTGCAAAAACACGACCAATTTTTTTCCAAAGATTGTGGAGCATTCACCACGCAAGCTGGAGGGCTGCAGCTTTGTTAATAACAGATGTGTTCTGCACATATATACCCAGGGACATTTTTTAGTTGCCCCGATTACTGCTTTCTGGCTAAAGTACTCGCTTGGCAAATTTGGAAAAAGTAGACAAAATACAGGTTACGCACACATTTCAGCTTATTTCTCTGTAGCGAAGAACGAGTTCGCAATAAATAAAAATCGTCCCCAGCTATGGAGGTATCTTTTGGAGTTTTTGATATTTTTGGATTTGGCGCAACAGGTCTCTTTCCAGCCATGATAACCAATCCGGTGTAGCGACCACGTACTGACGGAATATTGGCAAAAGCCAAAACTTTCTTATCTTTGCACCAAAAAATGTGGGACTGGTCCCAGAATGTTAAAGAGCACTAAAATAACATATTTGGAAAGTTTCATCCACTTTCATAACGAATTGGAGCCTGTATTGATCAAATTTACACAAAGCGATACCAGTGCCTAAGCTTTATATATTAAATTTTACTCTCCCATGTGAATGAGCACAAAAACCGCTTTAAAATGATGTGCATATCTCTTCCATACGTGGTTTGTATCAAGAGTTACAGATGATTTTACATATGACTTTTTACGTTGACCGTTAGCGCAAGCAATGTAATGTAAGATCGTTTTATACAAAAATTAAATGTATTGGGTTTTAGAGGCTGTCATTGTGTTACTTATCTGTGTTATTTAACAAAAACACTATGCAGCTGATTACAAGCATAGCGAATTCCTAAAACCAAAGCAAACAATTAAAAGTTACGAATTCTTCGTTATATCTGCATACACTCAGGCCGTTTTCTTTGTTTTTAGAAAAATAAAGCAAGATATAGAAATTTCTATTTAGTTATAGCTTACCCCTCTTTCAATCAAAATTTATTGTGAAACAGTGTTAAAAACACTTAAAATTAGACTTTTTAGCGATTTTTAGCAGTTTTTACACTTAAACACGTAAAAATTTGAAATAATTTTATCCAAAAATATTCCCCATCGATGAAGGCTACTCTCCCCATTGAGCCATAAAAGACATACACCCTCCCATAAAAAAATTACCAAGAAATAAGCCAGCACTACCGCACCCTCAAAATGTTCACAAGCGTGACTTCTAAATTAGGAAATCCACGACCTCTATGGCGTCGAACCTGGTTATCGGGAAGTGAGCTCGTGGGAAAATTTTTATGGGGGTTTTTGGGAGCGTAGAATTCGAATTGGAGGTCAGTTTTACTGTCTGGTCAACAAATTTTGCTCTGGCGACCCTCTACCCCCGTAGTTACGTACGACCCCGTGGGAAAATCTTTTATTTCACCCCAGAAATTGAGAAAAACCTTCCCCAGGAGGTTTTTGAAACGCATTTGAGATCTGTTTCACCATAACTTAAAGTTTCTCAGAATCTAAAATATTTTAAAATTTATAAATATATATATTTTTAACAGCATAAAATAGTGAGCGGGTGTATCGGCAGCTTGCGAGGGAAAACATGTGCATTGACATGATGCTAAGACAGACCTCCGATTTGGATTCTGGGGTGAAATAAAATATTTTCGCACGAGGTCGGAAATATAGGTGTGGCTGGCGAAAAAAGTGCGAGTCGGGGTTTGAGAAAAAAGTAGGGGGGTCTGGCAAAAAAGGGGTGGGGGGTCGAAAAAGTCAATTTGGAGGAGGGGTAAGAAAAATTAGTTTTTCGTTAATAAACTGAAAATTTTTTCAATTTTGAGCTATTAGCAATTTTTAAGGTATAAGCGAATTTTAGCAATTTATTTCCACCTGCATTTATTACCACCAAGTAAGTTTTGAAAGATCAGTAAATGCTGGGAACCGTTTGGTGGACAATTAGCCCATGTCCCAAACATATTGTATCACAAATATAAGCTAATTTTGTCAGGAATTGCGACAGTTATTCAATTTTTTCGATTTTCAAAATCCTTTGATGTTTGCCGCTTTTCCAATTTTGACTGGCTATTACTCGCGACTCACTCAATGGAAAAATTTTTCAATTGAATTTTCAAGACCGCGTATGTGTCAGCTTTCATGTGATCTATGTGGTTTTTCAAAATTTGAAAATAGATTTTTTCGACCACTTTTTGATCAAAAATTTCGGCAATGTAAATCCAGCAAAAGTGAGTAAAAATAGCATAATCGTAAAGCTTAATCTGAGCTAAATCCGACTATCTAAAGTTTTCGTAGCCACGACTCGTTTTGCGCCCGCAATGAATTTTTAAACATTTTCTCTATTTCAGCTGATTCGGACAAGTTGTGCTATGTCGCTTTGATTTGCCGCAAGCAGTGTAAACTTGCCAAAAATCAGCTAAAAAGGGAAATTGCTTAAAAATTCGTTACGGGGGCAATATAATTTGTAGCCATGAAAATTTTATAGCGTTGAATTGAGCTCAGACTAAATTTAATGATTATGCTATTTTTACTAACTTTTGCTACATTCGCATTGCCGAAATTTTGGGTCAAAAAGCGGATTTTTTGAAAAAATTCGATTTTCAAATTTTGAACTTTTAGGGTTTTTGGCTTATACCCTACCTGGCAAGATAAAACAAACAAACAAACAAATGCTTTTACTTGACAAAAATGCAAGTTTATTAGCAAAAAGTTGAATAACAGCAAATGCAAAATACTAACAGATATAAACAGAATACATACTCATAACGTACTCAGTTTAAACATGTCAGTAATAGGTAACTATATACGTAATAATAATACTAATAATGTCAAGTAGGACTGAGAAAGGCCAATAAAGCCACTTAAACCTCAGCCCGGTAGATAAGAAAACATCAAATATAGTCTTTTAGACGGCGCGAAAAACACTGAACTGTGGGTGCCAGAACAACTTCGACTGGTAATGAAATTCTAATCTCTGGTACTCGAAAAGAGAAGAAATTTCTAACTGCCTGTAAATTGGATCTAGTACGTGGCAATTTAAGTTTCAAAGGATGTCCTCTGCATCTCCAGCATATTCAAACATTTCAAATAGTTCGCAATCAACATTCTGATGAACGATTTTATACAGCAATATTAAATCGGCAATAACTCTACGTTGTTCTAAAGACTTCCACCCCAAGGTTGACAGCCTTTCTGTGTAAGATTTGTTACCTAAAGTCGGATCCTTTTAGTATACGTTCGCAATACTTTCTCGATAACATCTTTATCCCCTTGAAAATAAGGTGACGAAACTTGTGAGGCGTACTCTAAGGTGGGCAATACGTAAGTGCTAAATAATTTCATCAAGAAATCCGTAAGCAAAATTATCCAAATCTGACGGCATAGGAGAGACGACAGCGGTGCAGAAACGCCTAAAACGTTAAGAACAAGCCTTTATTTTGATGAAAAAAGGGCTAAATTATAGAAAATGGTGCATTTTTGGGCCATTTTTCGAAATTTCTGAGATCCGAATTATGAGGGGGGGGGGTGGGGGGGTACCCCCCATTACATTTCGGAGGTCGGCGAAGATTTACCCCCCCCCCCCAGACCCAAAGTTCCAGGGAAACTATGCTTTTTAGACCTTCCCCAAACACCCCACGACCCCCAAGGCCCAAACGTTCCCCCAAAAATGTTTCTATTTGTATGCCAAAAATCGCATTTTCAGCCATTGCTAATGCCAACAAACATCAAACTGTGAAGTATATAATTTTACATGTAGCATTAGACAGCGGTTATCAACACGAAAACTTGATTGCCAACCAGGGTTGGGAGCATAGGTGTACCTGTGGGGAGACCCTCCTCCCAAGTGGAAAAGCGCCGACCCCACCCTCGAAATTTTGGAGGCAGACCCCACCCCCAAATGGTCAAATCCCAGACCCCACCCACCCAAATTTTCCAGACCCCACCCTCAAAACTTTGAAAATTTTGATGCAAAATTAGTAAAAATTTGAAATTTTTTGGAAAAATTCAAATTTTTTTGCAAAAATCCAAGTTTTTCGACTAAATGAGCAAAAATGAAGAAATATTGTTGAGTTTTAGTTGGAAATGACGTTTTTAGCGAATTAGCGACTTTTTTCTAAATTCTTCACCGAAACGTTTTTACCTCCCCCCCCCCCAAATTCGATTTTTCCGGACCCCAACCCACCTGTAACCGGCTGACCCCGCCAACCCTAATTTCGGCTACCCCCTTCCCCAACTTTTTCTCAAGTTACACCTATATATGGTTGGGAGTCTCGGTACGGTTTCACCCAAAAGCCCAAAAGATTTTTCTGTACCATATTAAACGGTATATACGTCCCGTATAATATTGTAAGCTTAGCTTTTGTAACTTATATATATGTCTGTGGTCTGTTAACATACGTCTGAGTGATCTTTATATATATATATAATTGTAACTTTTGACTTAAGACACCGTTTATGTACTTCACAACTTTCCAGACTTTTCGAATTATTATTATTATTATTATTATTATTATTATTATTATTATTATTATTATTATTAAGAATTTAACAAGCAAAAGAACAAAGTAAAGAATAGTGCAACATTTGTAACAGACCTACGCCTAGAGCCTAGAGCCAAACTGCAGGTAGACGATTTAATAAAAGAAACACTGGACGCAGAATTACCTGGACGTTTTCAAATACAAAATGATAAAGTTTAATACCGGGAGATTCGAGAAGAGAAGTAATACAATTTGAAGTGGGGAAAACAGTTTCAACTAGACTCAACTGTGCAACTACAACTGCGAGAAGGGAGAAAATCATTTGCTTTTAAACTGTAGTGTTTTGACCGAAGATTAATATGAAATTTCTGTAAACACTGTGGGAGTCTAAAATGGAGAAAAGTTTGCGAAGTTTTCTAATTAGTTAACTGTCAACAAGTATAGGGAGAAAATAAAATTTTGTGGCCAATTTGCAGTAAGTGACGCTTTAGAGTAGGTAGAACGCAACGACAGGTAATTAACACTTAAAACCGAGGCTAGTTTCGAGACAGCAGGAGATCCGAAAACACAGCAACTAAAATTTAATGAAGGATTTAATCAAGGTTATAAAACAGCAAGACTCCCAAAGAATTTTGAATATGAACTTCACAAAACAAATGTACGAAACAAAGTTTATAGACGGCTTGACTGGTTTCACGCCCCTCCTTAAAAAGGCGACCCTCCGGGTCGTGTAAAATACAGTAATACAAAGACATACCATCACCATACTGGACGACTCAAACAGTAACACTAACCAATAATGCTAATGATAAACCACAACTGATAATCAAGATAAAATACTAATAATAAAAACAGTTATAGGGTACTGCTGTGCTGCTCAATTAGCAGAACGTTCATTGGGGGGATCGTCCATGTCAATAACCAGCTGCGGGACGTGTTGGACAAGGATGCGTAATAAACGCAATGTCCCAAGGGCAGCAAAGGCAACGCCATTTCGGGGGTTAAGCATGGCAGAGGCATCATTGACCTCTTCCAAGCTGATCACGGCCACATTGGGGAATGGACGGGCTTCTTCTTTGACAATTGAGCACGCTTCCGCTACCAGGTGACTGTACGAATCCAGACGTACAGGAATATCGGTGATGAAGAAGCGAGCGGTCGGAAAGCGTGTCGAAGCCAATTTGAATAGACGGCTGTATCGGCCTCGCAGCTCGGGTGCTGAACGAGCGGATACTATGTCGTCGGTTCCCAGGATGCAAATGACGATTGTATAGGACGATGGGTTGGAAATATTGTTCAGAACGGAGATTGCCGACCGTTGGAATGTGCGATGCTCAATTTCCAGACGGCGTAAGCGATGGAAGTTTTGGTTTGAATTTTTAAACAGAACCTTCCACGAAATAGTGGAGTCCGCTAGAATGAGAAAACGTTCGTTGTCGGACAACTGTAGCGGTACTGGAGTCAAAGCTAGTGGAACAGCGCCATAGGCAGATATTCCGTGAAAGTAGATTTCATGCTGGACGATTTCGTAGTGAAAGAGCTCCTCCGTCACGTTGGCGAAAGAGAGAGCATGATGACGGAAGGAAGAGATGTCTCGACGCAGCTTAGCCCAGCACGACGAAAAGCTGGTGGAGCAGTGCAGAAGATGGCGAATGATGAATGCACAGAGTGGGCGAAAGATATCGCTGAATTCGCCTGGCACTAAAGGAATGCGAGCTTTCTCATCATGGTAGCGCTGAATGATCTTGCGATGCTTTTGATTGCTGGCGGCCAAAAGCATCCAAGCGGCTTGCTTCGTGGCGGAGTAATCCTTCATCATTCCCAAGTGAAGAAGCATGAGATACAACAAGGCCGAAATTGGTTGATGGAACAGAATTCCAGCCAGGTAAAAAGGATCATTAGAGAAGACAGATAAGATAGAATCACTGTCGATGAAGTAAGCTGCCCAGTTGGAGTCGGGCTTGATGCACCTGAAACGCTGGATGCATGACTGCGCGCTGGTGGATCTGGAGAAATGCCTGCATACAGTTCCTTAGAAATCGATGGCTCCGGCATTGCCTTCTTTGGAATAGCAGCGTCTGGCTGAACGCGACGCTTTGGGTTGGGCTCCAGCGAACAGGACGACATCTGTGTGTCCGTTCCGGAGGACGAAACGGATCCAGAACGTCGTCGTCTGCTGAGCGTACTCGCTGAAGACGACGAAGAAGGATCAGCATCCCCCTGGGCTGAATCAGTGCCCACCGCAGACACTTCTGTCTCCTTCTGAACGGGCTTCGGCGGCTGCTCGACTGTAGGCGAGCTTGTCGGGTCACATGTGGGACGACTGGTTTTCTGCGAGCCCTCGGTATCTGCGAAGTCCATGTGTTCGGATGACTTATCATCCTCAGCTGGCTTGGCTTCAGCAGATTCTTCCGGCTCCTGGACAGTAGGCTCATTAGTGCAAACTTCCATAATGTTAATGGAAGACCCTTCTGGACGATTTACGAAATAGTGTTCAGACAGTAGTCCATGCAAACAGGAAAGATGAACGGAGACAAGACGAACATGATAGACTGGGAGATTTAGATTTCCTCGTTCAACGTAAAGCACTTCATATTCTGTGTCATCACCTAGCAGGCGAAGACACTCCTGACGAAACGCCGAATGCCAAGGGAGATTATCCGGCGGTGCCGAAACACCAAACAGACGGCACGTGTACCCAAGAGGTGGTTGATGGGTCATCTTGTTCACGAGACCGGGTACCTCCAGAAGGAGGACGGAGTCCTCGGAAACCTCAACGGTACTACCGACGTCCAGAAGATAGACCAGGACGCTTTTCGAGATACGTCGAAGACCGACGATATATCCACGCCGGAAAGGACCACTACTCCCCTCGCCAGGAACGACGCAGAAATTGTACAGAGTGATAGGACGCAGAATCGAAGCTACCTCCTGGAAATCGTCATGGTTGAGGAAAGCGTTCAAGTCATCCCAGGCAGGAATGTTCTGATGAGGCAACAAAAAGAGACTGGACGGATTTTCGCAGGTCAGGCACTTAGCCTTGATGGTGGACCCAAGAATATTTTTCGGGTCAGGAATATCCCGCAGAGTGGGATAACCGCCTTAGGTACCTTGTGACGAACCACAGAGTACAACCGCAAGGACGTTTCTCGTATTCGACGATGAGATTGCTGCATGATGGTAAGGTTATTGATCCAACGCTGCCGCTCAGCGTCAGTGGGATTCTTATTACTGGCGATTTGAACCAATAATTCATTATAAGCTATATCAAATTGACGGCCATTCGCAGCAAACAGAGTTTCCATAATTTGAACGCTAAAAGAACCAAGTAGAGCAGAAGCAATTAAGTATCCTTGGACAAGTCTATACACTGGAGTAAGGAACTCAGAGATTGGAAGAAAAGGTAAAAAAAATGAAGGAACTACTGAAAAAATGATAGTAAAAGAAACCATTAAGAACATATGTGCTAAACAGAGACATGGGAGACATAGGACGAAAAGCTGTAGTGCTAGTCAATCTTCCTCTTCCGATTCTAAACCCCATCCTTGAATTACAGGACGCAGAGGACTAGTTGTAGGACGTACTACACGAGACGGAGGACTACCTTCATATAACTTTAAACGTTCGATAGAAACCCATTGAGGTTTGAAACGGCGAAGTCCCTGAACAGAACCAAACGGCTCCACAAACGCGGTAGACCCTTGAATACGTGTAATCTTCAATGGGCCGAACCAATGGTGGGTAAGCTTAGATGCGTGTCCTTTAGCGGTTCTGGGAGAATGTATCATTACAAGATCTCCTATGGCTAGAGTAGTGAAGAGTGTTCGATCGTGCTGATCTTTATAATGAGTTTGTGCTCTCAAGATGGCTTGACGTGCTGTTTCGTAAGCATTCTTAAGTGTAGTTGCAAGCCAGACTGCATACTCTAAGTCAGTGGAATATTCTTGAGACGGTTGAGTTAGTTCTACCTCTTGTGGAATTAGCGGTGTTCTGCCATATAATAGATAAAATGGACTAAACTTAGAGGACGTTTGCATAGCCGTCCTATAGGCAAGAAGTGCTAAAGGTAAGCACTCATCTATACATCGATAAAATCGTGGCGAGGGTGCCAGCCATTAAAGCGTCCTACCAAGCCGTTAGCTTGTGGATGGTATGCAGTGGTAAAGATTTTCTCTGTGGTGAGAAGCCGGCATACCTCCTTCAACAACGCACTCATGAAGTTGGAACCTCGATCACTCAGTAGGCGTCGTGGCGCTCCATGCCGACAAATAACATTATCGACAAAGGTCCTAGCTACAGTTTCAGCAGAAGTTTCTGGAAGCGCAAATGCTTCGGGCCATTTGGTTAAATAATCCATAAACACAATGATATATTTATTATTGTGAAGTGTTTTTGGAAGTGGACCCATAATATCGACAGCAATGAGATCAAAGGGACCCTCTACTGGGATTGGTTCTAGCGCTGCTTTTTGATACTGCAAAGGACGCTTTCGAGTTGCACATGGCAAGCACTCACTACAATACTGCTTTACATCTGCTTTCATATTTGGCCAAAAGAAATGGGTTTTTATCCTATAATAGGTTTTCTCGAAACCTAAATGACCACCAATAGGTTCATCGTGAAACATCTTCAGGATGTCATTTTGCAGATTGCTAGGGACGACTAACTGAAAATGTTCATGGCCATTTTTCAAAATTTTCCGGTATAACAGACGATTTTGTAGCACGAACTGATCAGCAAAACGCTTGAAGTAAGCTGCTTGCTTTGGATCAGAAGGGAGACTTTTGTTTTGAAGATATTCCGCAAAGGCAGCAAGTTCAGAGTCTTTGAGTTGTTGATCCAACAAGATTTCTAAAATTGGTCGTCTTATTTGAATCAAATTTATGTTCGGGAGCCGTGATAGAGCATCAACATGTTTCTGACTAGATCCAGGTCGATGAACAATTGTCAATAAGTTGGCAAACTCTTGCAATACAAGCGCCCATCGTGCCAAACGACCGGACGGCTCTTTTGTTTGAAGCAACCACTTTAAGGCAGAGTGATCAGTAATGACCGTAAGTGGTGCTCCATAAATATATGGACGAAACCTCTTGATGGCCCAAATGACGGCCAATGCCTCTTTTTCGGTGGTAGAGTAATTTTTTTCTGCCTTAGCTAAACTGCGGCTAATATATGAGACTGGGTGCTCAACATCGTCATTCTGCTTTTGATGAAGAGCTGCACCTAATCCAGCGTCACTTGCATCAGTGTACAAAAAGTAGGGTCTTAAAGGATCTGGGAAACTAAGCGTTGGTGCAGTTGTTAATCTTTTTATTAATTCGACAAACGCTGATTCAGTAGCTTCAGTCCAAACAAACTTACAATCCTTTCGTAAAAATTTATTGATATGTTCAGCAATTTTGGCAAAATTTTGGACGAAACGACGATAATAGGATGCAAAACCTAAGAATTTGCGGACGTCTTTGGCTGAAGCAGGTCGCGGCCATGATAGAACTGCCTGAATTTTAAGGGGATCTGGACGGATACCTGCGGCCGATACTAAATGACCCAGATATTGAACTTCAGATCGCCCAAACTGGCACTTCTTTAACTTCAACTTAAGATTATCTCTTTGGAGCCTAAAGAGGACCTGAAAAATGTGATTAAGATGGTCTTCAAAGGTGGCACTATAAATAAGGATATCGTCCAGGTAAATGGTACAAATATTCCACTGCAAGCCTGCCAGAGTATGTTCCATGTGACGTTGGAATGTAGCAGGCGCATTGCAAAGTCCGAACGGCATTCGATTATACTCACACAGACCTGCAAATGTTATAAAGGCCGTTTTCTCTCTATCTTCGGGGTGGACTTCTATTTGGTGATAGCCACTAGCAAGATCAAGGCTACTAAAATATTTCGCTCCCCGTAATGAGCACAGTGTCTCTTCAATACGGGGAAGTGGCCACACATCTTTTTTGGTTACTGTATTTAAACGGCGGTAGTCCACACAAAGTCTGTGACTACCATCCTTTTTCTTAACAACTACTAGGGCTAGCCCATGGTGACGTGGAGGACCTTATGATTTGTTGTCGCTCTAACTCTTTGAGTTGTCGAGACACAACTGATCGTAAGGCGAAAGGCAATGAGTTTGGCCTTTGGTTTATAGGTGGGTGTCCCGCAGTAAGTATGCGATGATAGACACGGTCAGATTTGCCTAGGTCGTAGTCAGATGTAGCAAAAACAGTTTTGAAAGAATCAAGCAATGTACGTAGGGAGCTTTGTTGTGCCGCAGTTAGTGCAGTTTGAGAGAGATCAAGATTTTGTAGGAGCTCTCCGTGTTTCGAGGTTGTTAGTCCTAGTGTAGCTACAGTAGAGTTAGTAACGATAGGTGCGGGTACAGTTTTAATGTCAGTACTCAAACTACCCAAAGTCATGCCAGAGCACAACAGTAACGGAAAGACACACAGGCACCATTCCATTTTTAGGACGTGCAAGGACAAGTTTTGTTATTAAACCGAATAGGCGTGACTTGAGTGGTTTAGGTTCGATGAGGACGTCTTGATACGGAGACAGTTTGAATGGAAGCCTGGATTTAACTGTATTTATAGCTGCGTGTACTACAGCACCGCAGTTAGGTGGGAGCTTTAGTGGTTGCACTAAGTTTACCGTAGCTACTTGAGAAGGAGTAGGTGTTGGTCGAACTAGCCTTAATGATTCTCTGCCAATCAGGACGATTTTCTCTTTTGGACGCACAGAGAGCGTTCCTATTTTATGAATCAAATCCATCCCAATAATGCATGGATATGGATTTTCTTCGTTTAAATAAACAGAATGAGTATGTGTTTGCTGGCCAAGTTTAAAATCTACTGTACACATGCCTATCAATGGTAAATTATGACCGGTAACTGACGTAGCCACCGTGGGACTAGATTTTAGGCGTACGCTCCTGCTAATGAGCGTTGGATGTAGCAAGGTAATTAAAGAGCCAGTATCTACTAATGCAGTGGTTCTGCGACCATTTACTTGGAATTTTAAGAGAAGGGGGTCTGCTGTAACCGCGATAATTGTGGCTGTTGTGGCATGCATTGGCTGCATTTCTGCCTCACTTTTAATAGAGTCGGATAAACGTCTAGGAGGCCATGGTGTACGCATCCTGTCACTTAGCCGACGCAAGATGCTTCTAACGTTATGGCTGGTATCGGCAAAGGGGGGATCATCGTCCCCTTCCTGCTCAATGGTGCGTGACGTAGAAACAGGATAACGATGACGATACCGTGCCATTCCCGATCGAAGTAATCTTGGGATATTTATGTAGGACGCCTTAATTGGTAAAGGACAGCAATGGACAAATAGAAATGAGGCAGTAACATAAAGGCAGACCAAAAATACCCAGACTTGCCAGTATCCAACGTGGAAGCCCGAGAGAAATCCAAAATAACCTCTCTGGAGAATACCTGCAGATAATCTATCTGCTGCCTCAGAAGGATTAGTCCTTGTGAAGGCTCCCAACTGCGACAAGATATCCTGTTGCAATTTTAAACCTCCCATAATATCATTAAGGGAGATATGGGCTTGGAATTCCGACCAGTTATACATAACCACCTGGTGGAAGATGGTGCTAGGAAAGGAAAAGCTTTGCTCATCCCAGTCCCATTCAAATACTTTCATTTCTTGAGCGTTTTCAACTTTGGTTATGACACCAGAGTTGGCTTCATATAAATACCCTATACCTGCAAGTTCTAAAGGAATTTCATTTATAAGGGAGCAATCACTCGGGTACCCTTCGTGCAATATGACGTTAATGGTCGGATCCAGGAATCCGCGTAAAGCTTTACCCCCGATCGTGAACTCTATTGGTATGTCCTTACTGCATTGGTCAGTCATTGGTAAAAATCTAAATTGGCTTTCATTGAGTTGCTGACAAGGGTACGTAACTATGACAGCTCCTCCCGATACAGCCAAAAAGTCAGGACGACTTAGCAATTGTCTCATAGCAAGAGTAGGCTGAGACAACATATTAGCCCGAATAATCCTTAGGATGGATTGCATCGTTTGACAAATGGAGTACACTGCATGCTGAAACGAATAACTAATAATTTGTTCTATGTCAAGCTGTACAGCCTGTAGACTGCCTGCCAAAAGATCAGAAGTTACTATACCCTGTGGGTCAAAATCTATAGTGTGATCGTTAAGCTGGAAAGGGGGTACGTTACTCCCTCCACTAGATCACCACGGCTTTGACGTTTTAATCTAGCATTATGGGCATGCTTTAGCCCTTTCAGCCGATCAGAAATAGACGGCATAGAGACGTTTTCAGATAGGACCCTAAAAGCTAACCCTTGATCTGAAATAACTACGGACCTTCCTTGGCAGTCAGTAGTAGTTTTGTGAGTGCTGGTTGTTAGTGCATGATTTTTATCATATGACAACCATGCATCTGCCATGCGCTCCCCCTCCACATCCTTCCAAGGAAGGAGGTGGCAGCGCTCATCTTTATTTACTTCCCAAATTAAATAGCTAAAGTCTTTCATGGCACATTTACCAGAATGGTAGTTACAATGGCCTACAACTCCAGCGTTACTTTCCATGGAGGTGGAATCATGTCGTTTATATACCTTCACCTTCGTAAAGAAAACAGTTGGTAGCTTTACATTTTTTCCAGTGGCAACAGTCTATGCCGCCACCCGGGTAATACCAATTCAAGTTGTTTTCGGTTTGAAAACATCACCCCGTTGTGAGAGTACACCATGAGCACACTGTTTAAACTGAATCATGCGACGACACTCAGCTTCTTCTACCGGAATGTCATTTTTGTATTCCTTTTTAAGATGCTCGTCGTCAAAGAAATAAGTAAACGTTTCAACAGTTTGCTCAATGATAGTGCATTTCCAAGCGGAACTCACATATTGCACATGATTACGCTTGTAAATGTGCAGCTTGGAATGTTTCAAGGTTGAAACTTCATTTATCGACGATTTCATTGTGCATGGCACAGGACCCGGAAGATGCCACAGAGTTCTCTCACCTACCGCATTGCACAACATCGGGGACGATTTCATGCCAACTACGGACGACAAGCACTGCGTTAGAAGCCAAAACATAATTAATATCTTGGCCATAGGGAGCCGTGGAACCCAACCAAACCGGTGTGTCCGAGAGGGCCGCTGCCGGGTCTTAGGTCTTACGCATCGCAGGATTGGCACCGCCCTAGGCGATACCTGAGAATTCTCCGTGGGCCCACGGCGGCTGCAACTGCAACCCTGATTTCGTCTGCGAGACTGCTCAAAAGACCTAGCCTCAGGGACAACGTTAATCATGCCAACAAAGCTACGAAAGCGATGAGGCGCCAACCGGTTCACCTGTTCCCTTAGGATGTCGTTCTCAGCTTGGGTCTTAACGAAGTCCTCTTCCACAAAGTCACTAAAAGCCTGCTCAGAGCAAAAATTATCTTCATCTGAAATTGGTGAAGCAAACGTGGCGTTCACCGACATATTCCGTCTACCAGCAACACCGGCAGATCTTTGACGATTGCGTGCAGCCTGGCCACGTCGAACAAAGTTTCCGGTGCTACCTGCGGATCGACGTCTCGTCATACACATATTCATCATATGACCTGCGGCACCACAATGGAGACAAATCGGCCGACCATCGGCTGTCCATTTCGGTCTGTTTGTGGCTCCTCGCCGCTGAAAGGGTTGAGGAGGACGATCATAATTCCTACTCTCCCTATTACTTCGCTCAGAGTGCATTTCATCAAACAACTTACGAAAGGACTCTTCAGTTCGCTTCTCTAGACCCTCAAACTCTCGTCGCCATTCTGGCATGTCTGCGGAGACGGCATTTACCCGAACAGATGCACGTCTGTAGTTCTTTTGCTGCTTCTCTGACCTAGCTTGAGCTTTCTTCAGCTCTTGTATTTCAGTTTTAAGATCAGACAACTCAGCAGCCTTAGCTGACAACTCAGCCGTAGGACGACTTAACGACATCTTCTCTCGGCGATCCAACAAGGCTTCATGCCGCTTGGCTTCAGTGATTAAATCAGCCAAGGTGGACGGCGGTTTAGGGAGAAACATCAGCCTCTCCTGAATATCTGGACGAACCCCAGCCTGGAATAATCCTCGCAACATGTCCTGCCGCGCTTTAACATCCATCTTTGGGTAGGCATTTTTTGCCAACCGCTGCAAGCCGCGGGCATACGTAGCGATTGACTCATAGGACTTCTGACGACGATTATGGAGTTCTTCAGAACTAACTACCTCTTTGCCAGGAGGGAGGAAAGCCTTGCGAAGTGCGGAACAAAGCTTAGCGTAGTCAGCCTTAGTAACGTCGTCTAACCCTCGGTAGACTTCTAAAGCATTTCCTCTCAAGTAGGACGGCAGCTGCAGCACTTTTTGGTCAACTGTGCACTCGTCAGCTCGACTGTTCAGTTCAAACATTTCGTAAAATTCCTCAAAATCTTCCCCATAGTCCCCGTAAAACTTTTGAACGTCATCCACATGACGGCGCCGACGATTTCCCAAATTTTTCAGATGATCTGTAGCCTCAGCTAGCTCGTCTACCTCTTTTCGTAGGTCTAGAGCCTAGAGCCAAACTGCAGGTAGACGATTTAATAAAAGAAACACTGGACGCTGAATTACCTGGACGTTTTCAAATACAAAATGATAAAGTTTAATACAGGGAGATTCCAGAAGAGAAGTAATACAATTTGAAGTGGGGAAAACAGTTTCAACTAGACTCAACTGTGCAACTACAACTGCGAGAAGGGAGAAAATCATTTGCTTTTAAACTGTAGTGTTTTGACCGAAGATTAATATGAAATTTCTGTAAACACTGTGGGAGGCTAAAATGGAGAAAAGTTTGCGAAGTTTTCTAATTAGTTACTGTCAACAAGTATAGGGAGAAAATAGAATTTTGTGGCCAATTTGCAGTAAGTGACGCTTTAGAGTAGGTAGAACGCAACGACAGGTAATTAACAATTAAAGCCGAGCCTAGTTTCGAGACAGCAGGAGATCCGAAAACACAGCAACTAAAATTTAATGAAGGATTTAATCAAGGTTATAAAACAGCAAGACTCCCAAAGAATTTTGAATATGAACTTCACAAAACAAATGTACGAAACAAAGTTTATAGACGGCTTGACTGGCTTCACATTACGTATTATGCCTAACATCAAACAAGGTTTCCTTTAATGCTCTTTTAAAGGAAAATAAGGTGTCGGCATCAACTACTCTTTGAGGTAAATTATTCCAAGTATGAATTACCCGGTAGGCAAACAACGCTTGAACCCAGGTCAGGTTAATTTTCGGTAATCTTAACTTATAAGAATGGCCACGTGTTGTTCTAACTGATACTACATTTTGTAAAGTAAACAGATCTGAAGCCTCGATATCTATAAGACCGTGCAGAACTTTATACACCAGCACCATATCTCGATAAACTCTACGCTGCTGAAGAGACTCAGTTTGAAAAAAGTTGATTCTATCCGAATAACTCATGTCCTGATTTCTCATAATGAGACGGGTAAAACGCCTTTGTACATTCTCGATCAAATCTATGTCTTTCTTCAGGGAGGGGTTCCAAACTTCACTTGCTGTTTCAAGAATGGGCCTAACATACATTAAGAAAAGTTTAAATTTTAACAATGGATCTTCCGTAACAAAATTATAAATGACACAGTTTGAAACTTTATAGCTCTTACGAGCTATAAGAGCACAGTGTTCAGAAAATTTTAGATTGTGCTGAATTGTTACACCTAGGTCACGCACTGAGTTAGAGGTTTCAACAGTATTTCCATGAATGGTATACTCGACACTTGGATTAACCGAACCAACATGAAGAACTGAACATTTATGAACAGCTAAATCCAGCTGCCAAGTATTAAACCATTCACAGACTCTGTTTAAATCATCTTGTAAATTCAAGTTGTGTTCACCTTTTTTAAGGTGGTTATTCCTTTTGGGCACATATTGTTGATTGACGGTTCAAATCAAGATGAAATTTGACGAAACTTTCCAAAATAAGTTCTTTTACCATTCTAACACCCTCCGCGCAATCTCGCTTCAAAAATTCGACGTTTCCGTTCAGGGCAGTTTTTACCGATTTTTGACAAATAGACAGTAGCTGCATAGCTATGATTATATTCATTCGAAAGATCTTGTTGAGCTCTACATTTTTGCTTTTTGAAGTACCTTTCTAGCTTTTCGCTATCGTGAGATATAGTCAAGTTTCCTATTTTGGCGTGACAACGTCATTTTTACAGAAATCAAATAATCCGTCATTTCCTGCGCAACGTAAGCCGTAAAATTAAACTACGGGTGTCGATATTTAAGGTCTCTTCGAGGCCGATTATCCGAGACATGATGATCTTCCAACTCCTATCCCGTGAGCTGTTATCCTAAAAAATGTAGTTTTTGCAAAAACATGACCAAATTTTTTCCAGCGATTGTGGAGCATTTACTATGCAAGCTAGATGGTTGCCACTTACTGGACGTGTTTTACACTAAAATACCCAGGGACCCTTTTTTGGTTGTCCCGATTGCTTCTTTCTAGCTAAAGTTGTCGCTTGCCAAAGTTGGGAATACTAGTAGGCAAAATCCCGATTGCGCATACATTTCTTCTAATTTCTTTACAACGAAGAGCGGTTTCATAATAACTAAAAAAAAAACCCCCCCATTTTTTAAAGAAAAAAAAAAAAACCCGCCAGCCCCCCCCCAAAAAAACTCACTTTACCCCAAAAAAAAACGAAAATAAAAAAATACCAAAAAAACGCAAAAAAAAATTCCAAAACCCAAAGTTAGTTTCGTTGTATTCATTAGAAAGAGCAAATGTAACGCTGCATTTTGATATAAAAATGGCTTGTTAACTCCAAGTAATGAATGAGTAATAATGGTGCAAACTTTATGTGACCAAAGGGAATCACCACCTTAAACCCGAGATATAACTTGACATCATCAGCATACATAAAAATAGAAGAGTTTTCAATAACTTCCGGCAAATCGTTTATATAATATAAGAATAAAGTCGGGCCTAAGACAGAGCCTTGAGGGACCCCACACTATCCAAAATAGACCAAGAAGACGAACACTCATCGACTTTAACTCTTTGTCTTCTGTTGCATAAAAAATTACGTAAACACCTAAGCAAGTTCCATCCAATACCATACATCTTCAATTTCGAAATCAGTTTCGTGTGGCTCACAGAACTGAAAGCTTTCTTAACATCCAAAAATAGTATAACATACCCTTTTTATCAATAATTTGTCCCCACTCGTGTACACACTTTATTAGACTAGTTATGGTTGATCGTTTTTTTAAAAACCCATGCTGATGCTTAGTAAAACTCGATTTAGAATAACCGTAATCAATCAGCATTTTGTTAACAATTATTTCCATTGGTTTCACAGAACTACATACTATACTAACATCTCTATAGTTCTCAACTAACTCAGAATTACCTTTTTTATAAATAGCAGTGACATTTGCGTCGCGCCAACATTGAGGTATCCAGCCGGTATGAAAAGAATAGTCATAGAGTATACTTAAAGGTTCAGATAATTCAACTGACATCTCAGAGATGAAAACATTAGGTAGCTGATCAGGACCTGTAACCATATTTTTAGGGAAATTTCGTAAAATTCCAAATATGTTAACCTCAGAAAAATCAGGATTCCAATCTTCATTAAGCCTAGGAAATACTATTTGAGGTTGTACTCCATTGTCTTTGACATAAATAGATGCAAAAAAATTATTCAAGAGGTTTGCTTTTTCTTGTGACGTAATAGCTACATCACCAACAGAATTCTTCAAAATAGGCAAGGCATGTTTAGACTTTAAGCGAGAGTTTACATACCGAAAAAATTTCTTAGAATTCAGAGATTTAGTAAACGATTCCTCATAATTACGTAAATACTGATTCTGCATACTATCCAAAATTGAACGATATCAATCATACTCAAATTTCGAAGCAAAATCTAAATCACGAGTGAAAGTTTTGAAAGAATCCGAATATCTACTTCGCATACGTCTTATATATTCGGGCGAAACAATACCGGTATTAGCGTCCCTTATACCAGTAGGCACAAAGATGTCAATTAGTTCTAATAAGCCATTAAATAAAAGGTTAAGAAGGTTGTCACCAAAAATATGGGTAGGGTGCCAAAATAAACCACGCCAATCAACATTAACTAGAGCAGATGAAATGTTTTCTTTATCCATTTTGAAAAAATTTTTAAAAACAACATCTTGACTTTTATTGTTATCAACTTGTATACTAAAATGAACTGATGCATGATCAGATTTTCCTAACGGCATACCTACGTTCAAAAGAGAGTAAACTAAATTATCCGACGTGAAAACTAGATCTAAAATATTTGGTGGGCGGAAACGAGTCGGCTCAGTAAGCAGTTGACTAAGTCCAAACGAGGCCATAGCCTCAGCAAAATTTCTGTGACTAGGAAAAGGTGAGTGTAAATTATCCCAGTTTACCGTGGGTAAATTAAAATCACCTACTGTAACAGTTGGATGAGACCAGTCTATAAGTGCTAAATCCTCAATGATATCAGCTAAGGCTTGCTCTACATTTGGAGGTCTATAAAACAAAACTAGATTAAGGGAACTCCTACGGAATAGCAGTTCAACAGCAATACCTTCTGAATGGAAGTTTGAATTAAAAACTGGAAACGTAACCACTAAGTTGGATTTAATGAACATACAAACCCCCACCTCCATGCCTATTTCTATCTTTTCGAAAAATCATATAATTATTGTTTCTACAGAAGTTTACATTTTCTATGTCATTGGACAATTTGGTTTCACAAATAGCTAAAATATCGGGCTTCAGTGTATCCAGAAAATAGGCTAGTTGAGTTTTCTTGGTTAAAATTCCATTTGCATTTACTAGAACGAACTTCAAATCTGTTAGACCAGACTTAAAAGTGACCTCATATTTAAAATCACTGACCTTATATAGGGGTGTCAGCATGCTGACCAGCGTTGTTTGCCACGAGTCCTCGAGGGTCGGCAATTTCACCCGACCCTCCTGCCGCCCCCCGAGGGTTGGGCTCAGCGGCAGCCAAGTCCCTTCCCTGACCAAGAGCATTAACCGTGAAAACCGGCTCAACATTCGCAGTCAAAACGTTCATTTTATCTCTTTTAAATTTCGCCTCACGGCGAGCTTGGCGTTCATTGAAAGTCAAATCTTGACGGATATAAAGATCTGGCCATTTCTTGGACCTGGCAGCATTGAGGATAATCTTCTTCGGCACAATATCAGATAGAGTCACCTTCAGAAATCGATGCTTCCCTTCTTCCAACGGCGTAGGACCGTCCCGCCATACCCGGGTAACCTTTTCCCCGGGAACCTTCACCGATTTGAATAATTCACGAACTAACTCCAAGTCCGGTTTTTCCGGATCCGGAGCAAGACCAAATATCACCAAATTTAATTTCTTCGTTTCCATTTCGGCCAACTCCCGATTGGCTTCCAACACAGCTTTAAAAGCCGCGGTGGCTGCCGCAGAAGCGCATTCAACAGCCACTTTCTTGATATCAAATTGTTCCAAGAACGAAGAAAATTTGCACTCCAGTAAAGATAACCGTTCACAAATAGAATTAAGCGAGGCGTCTGACCCAGGGACGTTGGTTCCCGGGCCATGGGCAGAAGGCCTCTCCTTCATGGCCTCCACCTCAGCACGCAGATCAGTCAAATCCTTGCGCAAGGAGGGTACATCAGTGCGACAATTTTGGCATAAATAGACAAGGGCGTTTTTACGCCCAGGCGCAGAATACGTACGAGCATCTGATAAAGTTACAGAACAGCCGTCCGGATGAAAGCTGTTAGAGCAAGAGAAGCAATTAATGAAAAGATCAGATTGAGCAAAAGGCAAATTGCAGGCACCACAGACCAGCACGCACACTACAGGAAACTAGGGGAGTGCCTCCCCCCGTGACCAGCTCGGCTAACATATATTTTCCAAGCGGCCCAAACATCAGCTAAATTAAAGCCCTTCACATAACAGCAAACGTGTGGCTCACACCTGTAGGTCGTCCTAAGAGGCCTCAAAACAGTTATTTAGTTATAGCCATAGGGTGAAAAAAACCCACCCCCTTTTTTGGGGGAAAAAAACCCACCCGCCTCCTGGGTCACGGGTTGGAGCTAGGAGCTCCAAAACATACCAGCAGAAAGCGCGACTCTTTCTAACCTATGTGTGCAAAGATCAGGTCATTTGGTTCACTCTTGCTCATTTTATGACATTTTGAAAATGATACCTACTTTTTGGTCCAACCTTCCAAAAATTTGGCAAAAGTTTGGACCGATGTAACTTTTGACTGGGTTGGGCTAGAAAAGTTTTGCAAATATCTGCAATGATGGCAAGTCTTCCTCTTTGCACACAGCAAAAATTAGACCGATCCGATGCACCGTTAGACTGGCACATTGCCAAACGTGGCGGGGAAAAAAACCCACTTTGGGGGGAAAAACCCACCCAAATTTTTTTGAAAATTTTTTTACCAGCTCAACTGGGAAACAATTCGGGACTGTAGTACGATATTATCGAGGACGCTGCGTCACCCTATGCTGTCAGATTTGGACAATTTTGAATACTTGGGTAGCTAGAGGCATAAAACCCTAAAAGTGCAATTTCGCTGCTGGATGACCCAGCAGAGGTCTAATTGCGACTTTTAATAGCCAATTTTACGTAAAAAACCATTGTCTACACGTTAGAATAATAAGTTTTATCAAATTACATCGTTTTTAGCATTTTTCAAAAATTGCCCTATGTTTATGTGTTAAACTTTATGAAACCTGTCCGTTTGATGCTGCATTTTCAATGGCACATGAGATCTCAAAAAAAGCTACCTAGGTCGGGTTTTTTGACTCATACTAACTAAAAAAGAGTTGAATTTTACACAGGAAGTGTCAGAATCGCGCTACGACAATTTTTAGGACCTGTGAGGGATGGGTTTATTTTCCCCCCATTTGGGTTTTTCCCCCCATTGGGTTTTTTCCCCCGCTACTTTTTGCATTATACCGGCATAACGGTACAACCTAGAGAAGTGCAAATGGGCTTAAAAGAAAGTTCTAAGTACGCCAAGTACGATGGTATATAGAGTTCTCAGCTAGCCCTTATAACAAAAAAGTTCCAGCCAAAATCCGAAAAAGTGGGGGTTTTTCCCCCCATGGCTATAGTGCTGACGTGATCAAGACTACGTATATACGTGTATATATATATATATATATATATATATATATATATATATATAAATAGGTGTGTTAGGGGGGGGGTGGGACCCCTCCCCTCCCCCCAAATGGAGGGGTCGCAGACCCTCCCCCTAAAAAATTTTTTCTACCCCTCCCCCCAAATCGGCCTTCGGCCGACCCCCCCCCTCAAAATTTTCAACCCCCTACCTGAATTTTTGCAAATTTTTAGCCAAAAATTCGAAAATTTTCAAAAAATTAGCGAAAATTTGCTAAAATTCGCCTTATTACCTTAAAAATCGCTAAAAATAGCTGAAAATTGAGAAAAATTTTTAGTTTTTTTTTTAGCGAAAAACCGATTTTTCGTCGACCCCCCCCTCGAAAATTTTTCTTACCCCCCCCCCCCAAATCGACCCTCCCCCTTTTTTTCCCCCTCTTTTTTTTTTCCCCCCCTTTTCCCCCCTTGTTGGGTGATTTTTTGGTCTGTCCCTTCCATTTGGGTCTCCCTCCCCCTCCATCGTGCTGACTCTTTTTCTCGACGCCCCCCTCCCCTTTTCCGCCCCTACCCTACTTTTTTCCAAACCCCCACCCCCCCTTTTTCGCCAATCCCTCCCCTTCCAACCCCCCCTTTTTTTCAACCCCCCCCTTTTTTCGCCCCCACATACCCCCCCCTCTCCCCCCCCCCCTATATATATATTTTTCTATATATATATTAGGGATCGACCGGAACTCCAAAAAACCGGAACCGGAACTGGCTTTAAAAAACCGGAACCGGAACCGGAACCGGAACCAGCTCTTTAACACTACAAAAATCGAAAATTTTTTCTGACGTTTTGGACAATTTTTTCACGATTTTTCGCTGTTTTGTAGCTACTACAACATTGTAATATATAGCTTTCTAAAATAATATTTTCTATATTTATATATATTTCATTGCACGAATACGAAACTTGCAATTTATTATGAGAATTTTGTCTTATTATAGTCAAACTTTATATAATTACTATAGATTTAAAACATTAATTATACATACACCACACGGTATGAATAAATTGTGAACATATTGTCTATATATGTTTAGGATTATTCGAGCACATGCTCGACACAAAAGGTTTTATTTTATCTACTTTATTACATCGAATTTCGATGAATGACTTAATCGAATGCAATTTGACTTCTAAAGGAAATTTACTGGCAGGCAAATAAAAATTAATTTCTTAGTTAAACTGAATATTAAATTAATTGAAATAAATTGGTAGAAATTGATTCCACGAAATGCCTGCGAGCGAGCTTTCGGCAAAATAAGCCAGAAACATGTTTAGTTTTTATCTGAGTTACCTGACAATTTCTAGTCATAATTAGAAATTATATACGACTTTCCTAGAGCTCCAAGAAAAGTTTAAGCATTTTCAAAACACAAAATATAAAAGTTTCAGCATTTTCAAAACACAAAATATAAAAAATTGTCGCGAATATAACGAGCTTTTATTCTCTTTGTAGTCAATAGATAAATTAAAATAATTTTTCTGAAAATCCCGTAATTACTATAAGATTTGGCTGTATCTGGCTATGAATTTAGATAGCATCAGCTTCGAAAACTGGACTTGTTTGGAATATCAACCTTTAAATTTTGGGCGACCTTAACTTGTAATTAATAACTAAATAATTATATACTTTACGTATTATTAAAGTTTTCTGAGTAAAAGGTAAATCTCTGCACGTTTTCTCATCTTTTGTTGCTGATAGCAATATATATATACGTATATATAAAACTTTTTACCATTAAACATATAAGAACAATAAAGTATTTTTCAGAAGTTTCAAAAAAATTGAATTAAACTTAATTTTTTCTAGCGGCATTTCTCTTTTTTGGCTAGCTTCATCTGCATTTTCAAATTTGTATATATAATGACATTTCTTCAAAATAAAAAAAACCCTTCTATTTGTTCCATCCATAATTTTTTAATATTTTTATTGCACTCTGCACTATATTTATATACAAAACACACAGCAAGAAGCTTATTGCCTGCTATTTAAACAATGGTTGAGCTAAAACTGACATCTAATTATGCAACATTTCACTAATCTTTGAAATAGCATAGGTTTACGCCAAGGCTTCAATATATTCCAATTTAGCAAAATTAATAATTTTAAGGTATATATCTATCAAAAAGCTAATAGCAATCGAACCGGCGGGCTTGTGCTCTATTTTGAATTACTAAATTATATATAAGTGCGTAATATTTTGATCATACACGTAATTAATATATATTCATAATAATAAATTAGCGATAAGGTATATACTAGATCATTATTAATAAATCTAAACATTCTAAATTGAGTATATAATGCAATAGCGCCGCAGGCGAAAATTTTTGAGAAAATAATATTCTGCTTACAAGAGATTCGCAATTTTTTCAAAATGTTAAAAGAAATTTTACAAAATTTCTGAAAATTTTAATAAAATTTCACTTTTGATAATACGCTAAAATTGGTTCGGTTCCGGTACGTTTTCAAAAACCGGAACCGGAACCAAAAGGAACCGGAATTTCCCCGATCGATCCCTCAATATATATATATATACCGGTACTTTTGGTTCGGTTCAATTTTAAAAACTACCGGAACCGGAACCAATTTTAGAATCAAAAGCAAAATTTTATGATTTTCAAAAATTATAGAAAACTTCAGTAATATATTTTTATTCAAAAAATTTTCGCCTGCGTCGCTATTACATTACTTAGAATGTTTCGAATTTGTAATAATAATGTCTATTGTATTGTTGTTATGAATATTATTATAAAACAAAAATAATACTTAATAACTCAGATTAGATAGCACAAGTCTTGTGACAAGACCGCCGAAACTTTTAAATTTAAGTAGTGGTAAAGATACCTAATGCTGAATTGAAATTATTGAAGCCTTACCGTCGACCTATGCTATTTCAAAATTAGAGTACGCTGTTGTATAATCAAATGTCAGTTTTAGCTTAAATTTAATCTTTTTAATTGTTTAAATCGAGACTGGACTTTAAATATGGACTACGTAAGTTTATTGCTCTTTGTTTAGTATATAATTAATCCAGTGCGCAGATCAACAGAATTACTAAAAATTATGGATGGAACAAATAGCAATGGTTTTTAAAAATCTTTTGAAGAAACACCATTTAAAATTTAAAAACCCTGATGAAGCTAGCCGAAAGGAAGAAATTTCGTTTAACCTCCACACCGGTTGGAGAAATTGTGCATTTCTTCTTGGCGATCCTTCTACGCTGCAATCGTTCCTGACCCCCAAAACACCTTTGGCTGCATATATATGCTTAATGGATGAAAATTTATATATACGTATATATATATTTCAACCATTTGCATTTCAATCAGAAAACTCCAATAACAAAGTAATTATACTGAGATGTAATAACAAGCTAAGGAATTAAAAGCCGATGTTCTAAACAAGTCCAATTTTGTATAGCTGACGTTATCTAAGTTTATAACCAGATTAGATTTTACAATACGGAATTTGTACAAGAACAGTAATTTTCAGAAAAATTTTAAAATAAATACACAGAGAATAAAAGTAAACTAAAATGGTAATAAATATCTTTTGTTTTCTAAAAATGTAAATGGCATCATTATTTTTTATTTTGGGTTTTGAAAATGCTGCAACTTTTCCTAGCGCTCTAGTAAAGTTAAATGAACTTTTTGATTATGACTAGAAATTATCAGACAAGCCAGATAAAAACTAAACATGTTTCTGACTTATTTTGCCGAAAGCTGTAAGAGCAGTTTCTGGTGCTCGCAAAAATTTAGTTAGTTGAATCAGTTTCTATCTACTTATTACTATTTAGCTTAATTGAAAATTCAGCTTAACTAATTAAGAAATTAAATTTTATTTGCCAGTAAATCTTTAAAAGTCAACTTGCATTCGATTAAATTATTCATCGAAATTCGTATATAGAATGTAAAAATATAGATGCTGCTTATTCATCGAAAATGTGCTCGAATAATATAACTATAGCATATTCATACCGTGTATAATTTAAATAATAATAATTTAAATATTTAATAATACATTTTAAATTTTAAATTTTAATTTTAAAGCTATAATGTAGTAACGTTTAACTATGCTATAAGACAAAAATCTCTTAATAAATTGTAAATTTCATGTTCCTGCATTGAAATAACTATATAAAATATAATTCAAACGTTATTACAATGTTCTAGTAGCTACAAAAAAGCGAAAAATTGTGCAAAAATTTTCCAAAACGTCAGAAAAATTTTCGATTTTCGTAGTGTTAAAGAGCTGGTTCCGGTTCCGGTTCCGGTTTTTTAAAGCCAGTTCCGGTTCCGGTTCCGGTTTTTTGGAGTTCCGGTCGATCCCTAATATATATATTATATATATATATATATATATATATATATATATATATATATATATATATATATATATATATATATATATAGCATATATGCAGCGACCCCTATAATATGTGTGAAAAGTGGCTGGAGACAGTGTAAAATAAGCTGCGCAGAAGCTGCGCAAAATCCTGCGCAGATTTCATGCGCAAATTGTAGAGCACATCGAGTTTAGTATGTCTGTGAAGTTTCAGCCCCGTATCACTTACCGTTAAAAAGTTGCGCCCCGGACCGGTTATGGCGGCGATGTTTTTTTTCCGGTTTCTCCTATTTGATGGTTGTATTGTACATAATGTTCGCCGCTTTCACGTGATCTGCAGCGGTGGGCCAACCTAAAGGGCTATGGGGTCTAGTAGTACCCTCTAAAGAATTTAAGAATCACAACTTTTTTGCGCCGCAGCTGCGCCACAGCGCCGCAGTGGCGCCGCAAAGTCGGCTCATAGCGAAAAGTGACCATTTTTGTGGTCGTCGCTCAGGTCGAACGTTACGAGCTGGAGCTAATTTCTTTTTATATTCAGAAATTACATATATTGAACTAACTAACGGTCCAGGTTGCGTTTCTCTATCACTTCCCCTAGCGACCACAGTGGCCCGTCAAAGATGGCGAAAATTCGAAAAATGAAAAATCGAAATTTCTCGCTATCTATTTAACTTTGAACGCTCAAATCTTCCATACAATGGTTTTCTGGCACGGGGAATCGATTCCCGCAGTCAGTTTTACCGTCAGACCCACCCATCTTGCTGGGCTGGTTCCACTTTGCCGTCGGGAGGGTCAAGTCGGAAACCGCTTCCTGGAGGTCCATAGTAGGCTCTACCTGGCCTCTCAAAACTTTGTCTATAGGGGTTTTCTGGTGAGCCCAGCTCATTCCCGGTGTCCGTTTTGCCGTAGGACTCATCCATCTTGCTGTGCTGGTTCCACTTTGCCGTCTGGAGGGTCATGTCGGAAACCGCTTCCTGGAGGTCCATAGTAGGCTCTACCTGGCCTCTCAAAACTTTGTCTATAGGGGTTTTCTGGTGTGCCCAGCTCATTCCCGGTATCCGTTTTGCCGTCCGACGTACCTATTTTGCTGGGCTGGTTCCACTTTGCCGTTTGAAGGGTCAGTCGGGTGGGGGTCAAGTGGTCGAAAATAAAATTTTTCAAAAGTGGTCAAATTTGGTACCAAATGAAAGCCCTAAGCAAGCTGAGCAACTTTTGTCATAGAACTGCATGCTCAAAGTGGCTGTAGAGTGCTGTGGTGGGGTGGGGTGGGGACTTAGGCGATTTTCGGTCAAAAATGAAAGTTTTCAAAAGTGGTCAAATTTGGTACCAAATGAAAGCCCTAAGCGAGCTGAGCAACTTTTGTCATAGAACTGCATGCTCAAGGTGGCTGTAGAGTGCTGTGGTGGGGTGGGGTGGGGACTTAGGCGATTTTCGGTCAAAAATGAAAGTTTTCAAAAGTGGTCAAATTTGGTACCAAATGAAAGCCCTAAGTGAGCTGAGCAACTTTTGACATGGGACCATCCTGGCTTTTTCCTAGGCAAAAATTTCTGGGGGGGGAAGTCTGGGGGGGGGTCCCCCCCAGGTCTGGGGGGGCTCCGGATTTCTGGGGGGAAGAAAATTTTTTAGAAAAATGTCTAAAAATAGCTATTTTTTGCTGCTGAGCTAAAAAAGTGACTATTTTTAACTTAAATTTAAGCTTAAAATAGCTAAAAAATGCTTAAAAATGGGTAAAAATCAGGCGAAGCCGGAAAAAGTTTCAAAATTTTCCCTCAAAACCCTATTTTTCCGGGCACTTAAGGGTGGGGGGGGGTTCTGGGGGGGGGAAGGCCCGAATCCTGGGGGGGGGGGGCGATTCGGGGGGGGGGGCGACCCAAGGCTGGGGGGGTGAACCAAATTCAGGGGGGGGGCCCCACCCCCTCCCCCTGTAGGAAAAAGCCAGCCATCCACCAATATTTGCTGTGCCAAATAACGTCACGTGCCCATGAAACTTTTGTCTTTACTTCTTCAACCGGAATTTAAAGGATATATATATACGTATACCTATTTATATTTATTATATATTTAAAGGATATTTAAAGGATATATATATATACGATACAGCCAACACACACATATTATCCTCTTTTGTGCGGAGCATTTTTGTTACTTGTATATATATATATATATATATACGTATATATATATATATACAAGTAACAAAAATGCTATATATATATATATTAGGGATCGACCGGATATCCGGATCCTGCCGGATATTGCAGATCCGGATCCGGCAGAAAAACCATCCGGATCCTCCAAAAAATAAAAAAAATATCCCCATAATACATTTTTTTCTGGCCCCGCACCCCTTCTATTACACCCCGTGTGAATATAGGTGTGGGAATTGGGGGATGGGTGAGGGTAGTCGAGAAATTTTGTGGGCGGGGGTTTCACTGGTTGGCGGTGAGTGGAGTTCGGAGAATTCAAATTGGGGGAGGGGCAGTAAAGTTTCGGTCAAAAACTTAGAACTAGCGAATTTCTAGGTGTGCCTTGAGAAAGAATTGGAGGAAGGGATAGTCGAAATTTAGAGTAGGCGCGGTCACCTGGTTTCAGGTCAGAAAATTCGAGTTAGGGAGGGGGAAGGAGAAATTCGTCCGGTCAAAATGTTAGAAAACATTACTGAACAACTTGGGGCCCACGTCACGGTTTCACCGGAAATTTTGATCGGGGGGGGGGGGTAAACTCCGACAGTTTGGCGGTCGAATCCCGAAATGTGATGGGGTGCATCCCCACCCACCAACCAGTGGCGGCGCCAGGGGGGGCCCGGGGGCCCCGGCCCCCCCTTTGCGATTTGGGCCCCTCCCTTTGGGGTGTCGGCCCCCCCTTGAAAAATTTTTCAGTTGTTTATATGCATAATTTTAGTGTTTTTAAGAAATTTTTTAAAAAATCGTCAAATTTTTGCTAAAAATCGCTAAAAATCGAAAAAATTTTGCTAAAAATCGAAAAATTTTTGCTAAAATTTGAGAATTTTTGGGAAATGAGGGTAAAATTTGGCAAAAATTTTGGATTTCCCAAAAAAAGGTCGCCGGATTGTTGGGTCGGGCCCCTTCAAAAAATCCTGGCGCCGCTACTGCCACCAACCCCCAAAAGTCCGTCCTCAGATGGGGAGCGCCCCCCCACCCACCAACCCCCAAACGTCCGTCCTCAGGAAATTTCAAAAAAATTTTTGGAGACCAAATGGTTGGATTCCACGTTTTTTGACATAAAATTAGAAAATATTTTTGATGGGGGGTTTGTGAGGAGGTGTCTAAAAGGGGGGGGGGGCAAAAATTCGGGGGAGGGCCCCCCTTCCAATCCAAATCCCCGTTTCTCCTATGGGGGAGGTTCGGGGGGGGGGGGTGGAAACCAAAATTGGGAAGAAACAAAGTCCAAAAATCGGGGAGGGGGTAAAGTTGGTCGAAAATTTCCGGGGGGGCCCTGCCAACCCCGCCCCACCCCCGGTGAAACTATGCCTCGTCATCGCGACATTCCCCCCCGCCAGCACTCATCCCCCACCCGCCCCCCCGCCAGCTCTCATCCCCCCTCGGTCCCAGGTACACCAACACCCACCCAAAACTGGCATATTCTGAGTTTTGATATTCCTCCTGAGGGAGGGGAAGTGCGGGGGGGGGGCTTCCAAAAGCGGGTGGGGGCGGCGGGCGAGTCAAAGGCCAAATATAAATACCGTAAATATAAGCATGGGGTTGGGGTTCTGTGGAGTAGTGGGGGGGCATAGGAGTGACTGGGCAAAAAATCTGGGGGGGGGGTTCCGACCGAGGGTGGGGGGCACGCCCCCCCCCCCAATTTTCGATGTTATGCCATTTTTGACCACTTTTGGGCCAAAAATCTGGGGGGGTACCAAAAATCTCAAAATCTGGGGGGGTCGCGAAAATTTGTCATTTTGGGGGGGGGGTCGCGAAAATTTGTCATTTGGGGGGGGTCCTCCCCCAAACCCCCCCTCCTAACACACCTATGGGGGGAACGTAGGGGTTCCCTCTAAAAGGTTGGGAAAACATTGCTAATTCTGGCTGAGAGCCACCCCCCGCCAGGCCCTGGGCCACGTTTTGGGGGGGGAGGTTTGTTGTTGTGGGGGGGGGGGAGTTGTCGGAAACAGATAAATAGCCGGCCCCCCCGGACTCGCCCCCCCCCCCCCCCCCCCTTTTTCATCAAAATAGCTGCTTAACTTAGGCGCTTCACACCCACTCACGACAGGGCAGTCAGTCACGGCAGCGCACGTCCCCTGCCGCATAGCTACGTTGTTCGCCTGACATAGCTACTTTCAAGGGTTGTAGCTTTTTCAGCCCTCTATCGCGTTTCGATTGAAAGACATCGCAAGCATGGCTATGGTCTGGCTTGAGTTGGCTAATACAGCATTGTAGCTTTTTTCAGCTGTCCTTTCGGTACGGTTGTAGGTTTCTAAAGCTGTTCTAAGCTCTTCAACGTCCGAACATCTCTCCGCACTGTAACAGGTACAGACTCGAATAAAATATTGGAGCGACAGGATAGCAACGGGTAAAAACACAAGTATACAATCATAGTAACCTCCACACGCACAAAGTAGCCATTTCAGAAGTATGTTCCAAAAGGCCTTCCTAACGCTGTGGCCAGCTGTGTAAGCACAGGTTAATCGCGCACCACATTTCCATACTGGTACCCGCACAGGCACGAATTCAACATAGAAGTTGTAGGTTCCAAATGACCTTCCCATACAGCGTTAGCAAGCTTTTCATTTCAATCTTTAAGCACCCGTTAACAGAGCGCGCACCACATTTCCACACTGGTACCCGCACAGGCACGAATTCAACATAGAAGTTGTAGGTTTCAAATGACCTTCCTATACAGCAGTAGCAAGCGTTTAAGTTTGCCATACACGTGCCACCCCCTACACACGGCAAAGCATGCAACTCCCCCTTACAAAAAAAAATCGAAACGGAACATTTTGTAAAAAAACCGACAGCGACATTCAATTTTACTTCTCGAGCCAATACAAGTAATAAAATCCTTCGAGCACTGGCTGTCTACCCCCCCATTCATAGGAATTTTCCCCTTTTTCTTCGTAGCAGGCACCAAGACATGGCCTACATTTTAATGTAGGAAATGTAATGTAACGAATGTAGTTTACCAAAAGCCCCAGGACCGACCCTCTATTAAAATATAGGTAAAGGTAAACACAAAAAATAAATAGCGGAGGAGACAGTATCCCCCCACCCCCCCCCACCAATACTACTTCTTTGATTAAGGCTTAAGCTGCTAAAACAGGGCTGCGCGAACGCAGCCCCTTACGCAAAAATGTTCGCCTGGAGGTGTTCCTATTTGGAGCACTCCTAGGGGTCAGCCGAGACAGAGTGCAAAGTCCCAGCCTCGCCCTACCGGATCCACCTTGCTGATCGGGGAGTCCAGCGACGCAGGTAAGTTTGAATATACTTCCAACTGAAATTTCAAATGTGTACGCTGTGCAACTGCAACCAAGAAGGTTTCATATTTGGCACACGAAGCCCAATTGGTGATTCTGATTGAAAATGTAGGGTTCTGTCTGATTCTTTCGTGGAATAAATGGGGTACATCGATGTAGAAAGATTTTCTGAAAATGTTTTGGTGTTGCAGCCCCACCAAAATTGATTTGAAGCCTGTTTGGATCTTTTGGTTTCCTATTAATTTATGAAACCTGTTGTGCTGATGTTGCAATTAAAATGGGTGTCTTCCTCAAAATCAACGCTTATTGTACGTGTTTATTGAAGGCGTACTATTTTGGCGAGCCTAGAACCAGCAACCTCGAGAGCCGGAGACAGTCGACAGCTTCTAAGCTAATATAAGCTAAGTTAATTCCTGTAAAAATTCGCTTACTGAAAACGGTTTTTACTGCTGCGCCTCAGCGCCAATTCCAAAATCGGGAACATCTATGTATTCTCTTTTCTAATTGATGACTCATCGTTAAAGTTAAACTTGCATCACTGACAGCTCAGCAAAAATTTTTCAAATGCATGAAACTTTTATGGGAACCTAAAATGCTAATATGTAATGCTGAATTGTTTAAACTTTACTTGCAATATAAACTAGATTCTTCTAACTTTATTAAAAACGTTCAGACAATGTTTTGCACGTATGTTTTTTGTAGTGAGAAAGTAAAAACTCCGTTGTAAAACAATTGGCTGCGCAGCAGGTTTACAATTACTGAAAATGTCCGTCAGCGGACACTTAACCTTTTGCATAAAATCTTGCTTGTTAGACAACAATTTCTACAAACTTGTTAGATCATAAGTGTAAAGTGTACGATCTTTAACTAAAATAGGCGTGGAATTGGGGGCAGCAGCCCCCACCTAAAAGCCAGACCTTTTTAGAATATGGTAGGATTGAAACCTATTTTTTCAAGCAAATTTTGCAACAATTTTAGAAAATGTAGCAGTGTATTTTGATGTGCAAATAAGGTCTACGGTGTGAAACTTTTCGGGGGAAGGCAAATTGGTTTCAGGGTGAATTCCCCCCAGGCCCCCCTGCCTAAGATTGCGCCGTTAGCAAAATTGCGGGGCCGGAGCCGGGACGGGCCTTCCCAGATTGTTACACGAGCCCAGCGGCCCGGTCGGTCCCGACGGACTAGACTCCCTTTCACAGCCTCCTGCTACCCTAAGATTAAAAAAGCTAAAGCAAATAATTTAATCTAACCAGCATTTGTGCGCTCACAGAGGTTGAAATCCATGGAGTTAATTTTGGCTCTGCTTCTTTTCGCGCAAGAATTAAAAAAGCTTTTCAAACCTCAAACGAAGCTTTTGGAATTGTGCACTCTTAGAAACTGCAGGAATCACTTTTGTAGATGATAAATACAAAAGCTTTTGTAGAAAATACAGGTTAACTCTTGTAATTTCTACAGGTCATCCTTCGTAGTATTTACCGGATATACTTTGGTAGAATGGATTACAAGTTAGACTAGTATTCAATACAAGTGAACCTGTAAGTTGTCACTGGTTTACAGGTTTACTCTACAGGAAAGTACTCGATGCGCTGACAACGCAAACTCAGTATATAAGGGCGACAGTGGTCATAATTTTTGAAGACTGAGAATACGAAAATTCTTTCAACACCCCGTGCGTGATTTTTTTGTAACGTCCGCTTCCCCCGCACCGGCCCCCACACTTTTCCATTAACAGGTCGCTCCAGTAAAATTTACAGGTTTGGTATCTTGACTTAGGATTGTCAAAAAAGTTGAACAAAACTACAGGTTACTTTAGTATTTTCTACAGGAAACTCCTGTAATAAAAATTACAGATTTCCTTAGTATTTTCTACAGGAAATTCCTGTAATTTTTACTATTCGAGAGGCTGGTAAAAATACAAAAGTTACCTTTGTGGAAGATACAGGAACCTCCGCTAGTGACTGACCGCACAGGAGCACTTTTGTAGAAAACTACAAGAATTCTTGTAGTTTCTACAGGAGTCTTTTTAAGAGTGTGTATTAGTGTAGTTCACCTGCCCAATTTTTTGTGGGCCGGCCGGCCGGTGCATTTTCGCAGGCTATCCAAAATACAAATAAAAATTAAGATTTTTGATACAGCAGATTTTAGCAAGTTTGAGGCGATAAGCTGCAGAAACTGTCACTGGCAGGTCGGCCGCCTCACATTTGACCGGCCGGCTTGTCACAGGCCGGCCGGCCTGTTCTCGGCCGGCCGGCCCACACTGGTCTAGACAGGGCCGTCGCACAACACTAGTCCTGTCCCTCAAACTTACCTAGTTTTGAACTTTTGTGAGAATTTTATTGAAAACATGAAGTAGTAGCGTTGGCTCAGGGTCCGACAATCTTTCTTGTTTTCAAACCTAAAGTTTTCTAAACTCTGTTCCACCATTAGCCTGTTTTCCAGACGATTTTTCACCGTTACCGGTTCTTGGGTGAGAGGTCAGACAGACAGTATTTAAAATCTGGGTAGCTTTTAAAATGTTTTAAAAGATACGGCTAACAACATGCTCTTCCTTTTAATTTTCTTTTCCTTTTAATTTTGTTTTTATTAAAGGTCTTTATTTATTTATTATCTTAGTCATAAGAAGTCATACTTTTAACAGAATCTCCGCTTAGAGCGACATTCAACGTATGTCTACACTCAGCTTTATCAAGACAAAATGTTTTGATTTATTAGATTTATTTATGTTAGTCATAAGAACAAGAAGTCATACTTTTAACAGAATCTCCACTTAGAGCGACATTCAACGTATGTCTACACTCAGCTTTATCAAGACAAGTCATACTTTTAACTGAATCTCCGCTTAGAGCGACATTCAACGTATGTCTACACTCAGCTTTATCAAGATAAAATGTTTTGGGACAAATTTTTGGGACAAATCAGAATGAGATGATGCGATAAGTTTGGTTAAATTGCATGTTCAAAACACTATAACAGACTAGCAAACTTAAGGGGTGGCTACTAAAGGTTTGCCCCGACTTTGTCCGATTGGCCTACATTTTGGCGAGGATATAGAGCATGGACGTGGTCAAAAAGTATCGGGTACTGAGATCTTAGCTACCTTCCAGCCATGTGCAGCTGTCGCGTTTATGTGTACGACCCCCTTTTTTCACAGCTAGCAGCATAATTAATTAAAAATTTCTACTGACTGCTAGGCCCAAGCTTTAAAGCTGCCACTTGCCAATATGATTTGGCACATATATATGCCCCTACCTGCAGAAAAATACTGGACGTCTGCATCTAAGGGAATTACTCTTCAAAGTCGAAGTTTCGGCAAAAATGTAAAAATTTTTGGCTAACGAAAGGAAAATTTTATTACTGGTGCGAGCTATAAGGCAGTGAATTTGTGGAAGTTTTTATTTAAATTACCTAAGTATGACAATGCATATATTTTCTGAAAGCTGAGAAATCAGATTTCAAAAACTTTAAAAAGTTTTAAAATTTTAAAATTTAACATTTCATAAATTTTAAAAACGGTAGGAAAAGAAATAATAAGCGAAAAGTAGTCGAGTGTGGTATCAGATTAAAGGTCTCGTTCAGGAGAACACGAATATGCATAAATTATCGGATTTGGGGCGCCACGTAGTTCCAGCAGACCCATATCCTGAAAAATAAAAGTTGCTCCGATAGCTACAAACTAAACAAAAGGCTCATTTGAAAGCGCTCATCACGCTGAATAAGAGTTATAATTGGGTTATCGCTCAAAAATGCTGTCTGCGAAAGTTATTCCTCTTTAGATACCAAAAAATGGTTATATAGTTTTTACAGTTTTGGAAGGTTTAATCCAGGCTCGCGAAAGCTGTGAGCTGAATCAAGTCAAGCCATTTTGCTAAATTTTGCGTCTCATCACACAAGTATGCAAAATTGCAGCTTTGGGTCTTAACGCATGCGTAAGATAATCTAACTTAAGCAAACTTCAAAGGAGCCGACACGGCGGCACTTTTGAAGTTTATTTAAATTAGCTTATCTCACGCATGCACGAAGATCCAAAGCTGAATTTTAGTATACTTTTGTATAATGATGAGACGCAAAAAGCAACACAATGGCTTTTCTTGATTCAGCTTACAGCTTTTGCTAGCCTGGATTGAACCCTCCAAAACTGTTCTCAAACTACCCATTTTTTGTGTTTAAAGAGGAATAACTTTCGCAGACAACATTTTTGAGCGATGACCAAATTAGAACTTTTACTCAGCGTGATGAGCGCTTTCAAATGAGCCTTTTGTTTGGTTTGTAGCTATCGGAGCAACTGTTAGTTTTCGGGAAATTGGTCTGCTGGAACCACGTGCCGCCCCAAATCCACTTAATTTAGGTATGCATATATATTCGTGTTCTTCTGAACGAGACCTTTAATCTGATACCGCACTATACTACTTTTCGCTTATTTCTTTTCTTACTGTTTTTAAAATTTATAAAATGTTAAATTTTTAAATTTTTACAGTTTTAAAAATTTTTGAAATCTCTGATCTCTGAGCTTTCAGAAAATATATACATTGTCATACATGAATAATAATCTCTCCACAAAATTCACACTTTTGGTCCAGTTTACGTTTGCTAGACTATAGTTCATTTCACTTCACATTGAGAGAGATCTTCGAAATCACAAGTCAGTCTCAAATTTATATATTTATGAAAGTTTAGTTTTCAGACTTTCCGATAAAATTTCCCCTCCTGCTCATGTCTGGACTCCAGTTGCTTTTTTGCTCTTAATAGCTTTTCACGAAAATATATACCCTGTTGCCGCAATTCCGTGTTCAAGCTATTTCGGATTTAAACAATTTCTCCAGTACCGGATTATGGCACATAAAATTGTAACACTGATTACTTAGAAAAATGCCAAAAATGTGGAACAATCACGTTTGATAGTATCCAGTACTTCACTGCATTATAAGAAAGTACGCAGCTGCAAATATGGCAGAAAAACCGCAGCAAACCATGATGATGACTCTGCGGCCAACTGAAGCGCCGCCCAGCCAGTTACAGCAATGCTTGCATCGAATAAAGATTATTTTTTACGAATTTTGCCAAGAGTCTTCTATTTGTGGGTTCAAGTATTGCCAGCCTTCCTACAAGCCATCGCCACTGCGGTATGTTGACATAGAGTTAAAGCAAGAGTGCATAATTGCACTATTATTAAGAAGAAGAGTAAGCCACTAGAGGGCTTCTCTGCTTGGCATTGCGTAACGGTGCTCCGACCACAATACGCGAAAGTTCCCCCGTTTGGGGGGGGGGTCGACCAAATCGACATCGCATACCCCCCCTCCGTTTGGTGGGGGGGTAGCCAAAAAGAGGTCCCCGTTTGGTGGGGGGTAGCCAACAGCCAATCAGATTGCAGAAACCCCCCCTCCGTTTGGTGGGGGGGGGTAGAGCAGAGGATTACGGTAGTTTTTGTTCTCTTCGCAAAAGGGTCCCCGTTTGCGGGGGTCGCTCAAGCAGGCTAAGTTTCGCTCATTCTGATTGGCTGTTGGCGACCCCCCCCCCCCAAACGGGGACCACTTTTTGTGACCCCCCCCCCAAACGGGGACCCCTTGTGCCTACCCCCCACCAAACGGGGACCTCTTGTGTCGACCCCCTCCCCCCCAACGGGGACCCTTTTTCAAAAGCCAGAATCAGCCTGCCTACCCCCCCACCAAACGGGGAGGGGGTATGTTTCGTCGACCCCCCCCCAAACGGGAGAACTTTCGCGTATTGTGGTCGGAGCACCGTTACGCAATGCCAAGAAGAGGAGCCCTCTAGTGGCTTACTCTTCTTCTAATATATAGAAGAAAATCATGGACTCTTGGTTAAAGCCTTATGGACGCTCGAACCTTTTAACTGACCGTCGTCTTACATATATTAAGATTATGAATACACCACTAAATTATCTTAAGACACGTTAAGTTGTAGTACTGCCAGCAGTGATACAACTGTCTTATGACAGGAATCAATAATCCAGAAGACTTTTGTCTTCTGCATGTCATGTCTTGGAAGACTGCCAAGTCTTCTCAAATTTTTAATCGTTTTTGTACTATCCAACCTAATTTGCATATTTATGTTGACAGAAAGTATACAAGGGAGGGGAATTCTTGTGCAGTACAATTATACTGCACGCCACCGCGCGGAATTCAATTGTACGCATTCGGTTGTAGCATGGATCGGTTACACTGAGCTACTGTATGTTACAATTGTCTGTTATCGTCTGTCTGTTATTTTTCAGTCCGGTGTTTTGGGCACTTATTATGTTCTTCTTTCTGGGGATGACTGCTTATCATATGTGGGTTCTCTATCAAGGATACGTGAACAATCCACACAGGATGATTGTGAAACGAGAGAAACAGGATTATCTTGAGTTTCCAAAAATCACCATCTGCAGCACTGTTCCCTTTCTGTACGTTTATCACAGCTTGAAATCAGGAGTACATACATAATACATAAGAGTGTGACAGCTGGTGCTCCTTATTATCAACTCCTACGGTTAGGCGCCGCTGACGGCCCTCCTCAACCCTTTGCCTAGTAGTAGAGGGAGTGAGTATTGAACTTTCAGAAATGTACTGGTATTCGTGAACATTCCACGAACGCTTCAGGAATTATGTATAATTCCTGAAATAAGGGGGAATTATACAAATTCCGTTTTATACTATATAACGGTGACATATTCATTCGGAACTGAGACTACTTATTCACCCCAGTTTCTTCTGCGCTTATTCCTCCTGTATTAAACCTAGAAAACAGCGATTACTGGGTAAACTGTGTCGGTTTTGCGGTTAAATATTTTGGTGTCACCGCACTATTTCTGTGGGTTTAGGTACATGCGTTTGTGTGAGTCAGCCGTTAGCTTGCTTGCAGTTCAATCTATTACTCTATGTACACTCTTAAAAAGCCTCCTGTAGAAATTACAGGAATTCTTGTAGTTTTCTAGGCTTGCAGTTCAATCTATTACTGTATGTACACTCTTAAAAAGCCTCCTGTAGAAATTACAGGAATTCTTGTAGTTTTCTAGAAAAGTGCTCCTGTGCAGTCAGTCACTATCGGAGGTTCCTGTATTTTCCACAAAAGTAGCTTTTGTATTTTTACCGGACTCTCGAATAGTAAAAATTACAGGAGTTTCCTGTAGAAATACAAAGCAAACCAGTAGGTATTACAAGAGTTTCATGTAGAAAATACTAAAGAAACCTATAGTTTTGTTCGACTATTTTTGACAATCCTAAATCAGATACCAAACCTGTAGTTTTTACAAGACAAAACCCGTCAATTTTACTGGATCAACCTGTCATTTCAAAAAGGGGAGGGGGCAGGTGCGGGGGGGCGGCCGCTCCCAAAATATTTTCGACAGGGAGCGGCTATTACAAAACAATTCACCCACGGGGTGTTGAAAGACTGGAAATTCAAAAATTTCAGTCTTCAAAAATTATGATCACTGTCGCCCTTATATACTCAGTTTGCGTTATCAGCGTATCGAGTACTTTCCTGTAGAGTAAACCTGTAAACCAGTGAAAACTACAGGTTTCACTTGTATTGAATACTGGTCTGACTTGTAAACAATTCTACCAAGGTATGTCGGGTAAAAACTACCAACGATGTCCTGTAGAAATTACAAGACTTAACCTGTATGTTCTACAAAAGCTTTTGTATTTATCATCTACAAAAGTGATTCCTGTAGTTTCTACTGGAACATTTCTAAGAGTGTATGCTGTTTTGCTTTTTGTGTGTTTGTTGCTTTAATTGAATGGGCACACAAATGTTGTGGAACAGTTTATAATAGGTAACAATCCAACAATGAAATTATTTCACTTCTCCTTTCAGAAGATCCGCTACACCATATGACCAACGGATTCACCGAGCCTTGAGCGAGATGTACGACGGCTCTCAGGAGTTGAACGTGACAGCGTTGGATCACTGGAAATATTTGTTCGAACTGTACAAGAATGGTCTTGCTACAGTTTTGAACATAAGCAATCCACAGCATCTACTGTTTGCACAGTAAGCTACCCGTTCACTAATTACCAAAGTGAAAAACAAGAAAGTTGCGCCAAGTTTCCTGAGAGCACCGTAGTAACCTTTGCGTAAAATAAAAACATAATCTTTCTTTACCACAGAGTCACAACAGATTTGTCCAGTCTTGCTGTTGACTAATTTTTAAGCTTCTCTCGGAACAAACCTAGGCATTATGTAAATATATTCATATATATTACAAATATAAAATGCAGCTAAGAGTTAGTTATAAATTTATGTACTTATAAATGCCAATGTTTATTTAAGTTTGATTTTTGAAAGTCGTGGTCAGTTTAAGAAATAAACAAAAAATGTGTTCTATGTTATCATAAAATTTTCTGCAACAGGAATTGGATTCAACTCAACCGTTTTACAGATTGCATACAAAAACGTCTCAACACATTTCGTACCCTAAGCTATGAAGACGTTGATGTTTTTGTACCTATCTGAAACTTAATCGGTTTAGGAGTGTGTAATCGTTGCTTCTTTTTCTTTATCTACAGTTGTACTTACATGGAGGTAGACTGCTCCGAAACAATGGAAATAAAGGTCACGTTTACACCTCTGGGAATGTGTTATTCTATGTTCCCCTATAATAACACTGTGTTAGCTATAGGTATGCGCTAATTACGGATATATTTATTATAATCGGGTTACTTACTCCAATGAATTACTAATTTGTAATCTAAATCCATAGGCCAGTGTTTTATCATAGTCTCCATACAGAAGGATGGATGGATACAAGCTCTATGATAACGCGAGGTCCGATTTTGGAATAGTTGTGTCTTAGTTTCATTCTGCCATACGAATTTGTAATAGGACCTAACCTGTCCCAAAATGAGCAAAAATTGTCTTCTAGGCAGAAAACACAGTCTGGAGCTTCTCCTGAATGGAGCCTTCTATGATGCCGGTTCCGGTTCTTACATAACCGAAGGAATTAGAGTTAGTCTTTTCTTTGTGTTATTGAAAGACTGCTTTGAGCAAGATTTGTGCATGGGCTTTGTTTGACGTGTAAACCCGTCATGGATGCACCGTTGGAGCGAAAAAATTGCTCAGATTCTGTTCAGATTCTGTTGAAAGTCTATATATATATATATATATAGGAGATTTCGGGTTCATAGAATACGAATCTGAGTTCAGCTTTAAAAGTCAGGTTTTCATTGCGCCATATAAGCTTACTTACCACTTAGCTCAAAATGAACTAACGAAAAGCTGAATCGAAAAAAGGACTTCATCTGCCAAGGTTGGGTTCCCGGCGGCTGGCCGGTTCTGAAAGTGGATTGATAAAATTTTAGCCGGTGAACAACACACTACAGAGCTTTGCTTACATATTTAGCTGTGTTAATCATATTGTTTTGATATTTGTCCGCGTTATTTTAATTTAATGCAGTTAAGTTTTCCAGATTTTCTTTTCTGTTAACGATGGAGTTTTCATCTACAACAAGGAAGCTTATCTGGAACTTGGATCGGTATCAGAAGTGATTCTGATGTTCGAGTAAGGCTCCGACCAATTCCTATGCGAAATTTTGGAGTAGAGTCAGTCAGGGCTTGTAGGAATCTGGTTGGGGGCCCCAAAATTGGAAGAGAAAACTAATCCTTTAATTGCTCTCCTGCTGAGACGTTAGTGAGAGCGGAGAAGTTAAACGTAAAAGTCATCAGTTTGGGGCCTCATCAGATTCTCTAACTGCAAAGTTGGTACAAAATTTTGAAACATTGTAACACCAACTTAAAAGTTAGAGCCATATTCTAACGTTTTATGCTATAGGTATAATAATGTTACAATTAAAAAAAGTTATAGCTCCACCATAATGCACTTAATATTTAACTCGTTTTATTAAACAAAATTGTGTAAATTGTTTTTAGCCATTTGTAGCCATTAATTTAAATTAAAAACAATTTTCTGTACAATTTTTAATAGGTCCAACTACATTCGAATTCTGTTGCAATCTACTACATAAGAACATGATTATTTAAATTAATTTTATCTACTTATTTATTTATCGTATTTGCGCTTTAAATCCACTTTAATTGCGTAATTACGTGTCAATTATTAGAACACAAATTCAATATTTTGTACTAACTTTGCAGTTAGAGAATCTGATGACCAAAACTGTTGACCTTTACGTTTGACCTTTCCACTCCTCCGAAACGTCTAACGACAAAACGTCTACTGACAAAACGTCTAAATTTGGATCATATGCAGAATTTCCCCTCCTAAAGTTCTCATGTGAAGAATACCCCCCTAGCAGTGAAAACACGTTTTCAAGTAGAATGTTAACTGATTTTTGTAGTATTAGTATTGCTGGTGTCATGCAATTCATGATTAGTTCGACGATATACCTGATCAGCTTAAACCGCTTAAGCTTTGCCATGACCTTTCCTTTTTACGCAAAATCCTTTTGTAGTTTGTTTTATGCATATAATCAAATTCCTAAAAGAAAACAGCGTCAATTTTAACTCAGCTCATCAAGACAAACCAGTTTAATGTCTAAGTTCTCATAGGAAGAATCCCCCCCTAGAGGGGAAATTCTTCCTATGATCCCTAAATTTTTCAAAATTGTGACCCGTTCAAAACGTCTAAAATAGTTTTCTAAAGAACACAAACCAGATTTACTGCAATTTTAAAGTAAACATATTTTAAAACCATATTAAATTAAACTCTACGCCTAGTTTATTGTTTTATTTTAAAATTAAAATTTACAATATGTTAAATTCTAAAACTGCTTCTCAAAATTTTGTTGCAGTGCAACTTAGAGCTAACTAACGTTTAATTCCGATCGCAAAACCCAAACAATTACAACGAATTCCAAAGTTCAGCCGTTCCAAGAAACGAGCTGAGACACAACATGGCCTTAAGCATAGATTGCTTAAAGGTCAATAAAACAATAAAACAATTAAGATTAGCTAAGTAATTTAGATTCTGACAATTTTAGAACTTCAATTCAGATTTACGATCAAATTAGAATTTAGATGAAAACTGTGAACTTTTAGTCCAGTTTGAGTTTGCCAGATTATGCCGATTTCTGGGAAACTGGGCCATATTTTGGGCCAAAAGTGACCCATAGGAAACTTGACCTTGATGCACACTGACCCAAAGGCACACAAGTAGTATAGGGCGGCCGTCTCGCACCCCATTGGAGTAAGGATTTTTTGGAGCAACTTTCCTACTGCCATTATTCCTGTCCTTCCTTAGCGTAACCCTACTGCCTGTTCGGTCACGTACACCTGCCACATCCTAGTCCGTTTGATTATACACCCTGCACACCCAGTACCCCATGTACCCCCCACTACCCCCGGTACGCCTATACTCCCTGTACCCCACACCCACCGAAGCTTTGCGTCACTCCCTTTTTTAGTCCTAGCTTACTCTTTGCATACTTTCCTAATATTTTACAGAATTTGGTCTTTTCCTTTCATAACTTTCCTTACCTTTTTACCTGTTATAATTTTTAATCTCTGAGTCACTCCGACTCCAGACCAATTAACACTCCGAGTTAACACCGAGTATACTCCGAGCTTACTCCGAACATACTCCTCACTAACTAATAATTTTCCACTTATTCTTCCTCATCTTGTTCGTCAAATTGGTTCCCCATCTTCTCAGGCAGTACCACCGTGCTCAAATTAGAGTTCTTTTTTTATGGCGCGTTGACCGTTGACTGCTGACACTGTTGACTTTTACGTTTGACCTTCCACTTCTCCTAAGTACAGACTAACATCTCAGCTGGAGAACAATTAAAGGATTGGTTTTCTCTTCCAATTTTGGGGGCCCCCACCAGATTTCTCCAAGCCCCAAGGGATCTACCACTGATCACTATTAACTGTTTTTGCTTCCTGTGTCTTTCTGAGATTCTATTGTATGCTGAATATTCAAAACTGCTGATTTACCCTTTTACACCTTTTGCCGATTTATGATCTGCAAGACTGCTCGCCGATTAATTATAATCGGCAAGGTATTTTGCAACATATATTTGTATAGAATATTCCCATATGTTCTCAAAAATATAATCATTCAAACTCATTTAATCATGTCAGGTAAGCGTTGTAGTTGTGCTGTTTTAGTTTCATCTGAAAGAAGGTGGATCTTGCAAAGCCATCTCTGAAAGACTGGGAGATCGCAGCGCCTACGACTGTTTCTCGCAGTCACTGGTTGACCACATGATCTCCTCCTGTCACTGTTTTCCGGCCACTCAGGAGTTTCTGGCTGTTAACAATGCTTCTGGTAAATCCGGCTATACTGTAAAGATTTGGCACCGCCGGAAATCGAACCACGGACCTCCCTGACTGCAGTTAGACGTGCAACCACTGCGCCACGGAGCTACGAGAGAAGAGCACATACCCTAACTTGTATAGCATTGGTGCTCGATGTAATGTGGTTTTGGATGCGAACTATTTCAAGCTTGATCCAGGATCGGTGGCTCAGTCGACTGGTAGAATGGGCAGCAGGGTATTTTTACAGGGAGCCTCCTGATGTTGACCTTCCCCAGAAATTGTATCTCCCCCGAAATGGCCCCCTTCCGGGATTTTTGCCGCCCCCCCGCAAAACATTTAGACCACAAATAGCCCCCGAAAATGTCTCTCCCCCGAGATGCCTCCAACAAAAAATTCCTAAAACTTGGTCACAGCACCTATTCCTTCTAATAATTATAACGTTGTGGATTTGAATGAAAATCCGCCTAAAGCTTGAGCAGGAAGAGATGTGTCCTGCTGCGCTAGTAGAACCCGGAGAAACGGAAAATCGCTCCTAACTTTGGTGGAATTCCACCCCTACCCCGACTTCACACTTTACGACGTGCACCAACACAGGCAGAGTCGCATCTAGCTTGTGGGAGTTTATTGATTGACAAGTCTAACATGTTTTGTAGTTATAGGTTTATATCTGGATTTAAAAAAATGGGATACAGTTCGTGTAACATAGTGGTTGTACCTAGCGGTTTGTTGTATGTTGGATACTTTCATTCCAGGTTTAAGTCCTTGTAACCTTTATGAAACACTACGATGCATTCAGCCTTTAGTAGGTGAGTGTGATAATACAGTAACCGTTTCGTTTGTGATTAAGCAATATCTGTACTATGTACTATATAACGACAGTCAGCTACATAATGTTTACCTTTAGCTTTATAATGTTAATATACCTATATAAGGTTTGGTTTCTTTGATAAAAACTTGTGAAAACAATTCCAAAAATTTACAGACACCATCTGTCGTTTTTAGGTAAAATGTGGGACATCCTTCTGTCTGAGTGCTACAGTCCTTGTACGGCCAAATACTACGACTACCAGATCTTTGCCTCCCCGTTTGCCTGGCGTCACTTTGAGGGTCACGTCCGGTCCAGGGTTGACATCGACTCAATTCAGCGCCATCTGGAGTTCGCCCTCAACTATCGGGAAGTCTTCGTGGCCGATCGAAGGGAGCGCTCAATTCGGCTCTATCAGGAAATTATCGCCAGGGGTGCCGCAATTTTGAAACACATACGTCTTTTGGAGGCTGAGGTGAACAGGCTGAAGGATCAAAACATCGGCGCCAACCTGAGATACACTCTAAGTGTGGCCGATACTTCCTCTACGACCGATGATCTGTTTAATCTTACCTATCTCTATATAGACGCTGTAGGTATTATTGAAAATATTATGGAGGATGTTCGTTTGTATAGGGAATTCTTCCGAGATAAGGCTGTGGTAGACGCCATCAACAGTACTGTCGTTAATATACCGGCCCGAAAACCCCTGGCTTCGATCCCACAAAAGTATCGGCATTTGGCTTCCTTTTCCTGGTTTCAAGAACAGGAACTCTACCTACTTCCGCGATTCGGTCTACATCTCCAGGACTACTGCAAATTCGTTGCGTCAAGAATTGTAAACTACAAAAATCTGGAGAATGTTGCGAAAGACTTTATGTCTAAGGAGTTGGACAGTCTTAAACGAATTACGGTCGGTGCTTTTCCGTGCAGCAACTTGATTTCGGATCTGGAAAAATTCGATCATTTTCTCCTAATTTTCGCTTCTGAAGCCAGTCAAGAGGTGGAAGCTCTGGCCCGAAACCGGATAAAACGACTGCACGAAAAGCACAGATCTAAGCTTAAGGGAATTTCCAGTAAAGTGTGCAATCAAGCTCAGTTCGATCAGACCTATCGAGACCTGCAGTGGGATGCCCGAGAGCGAGTCAAGGAGTTGCTGCAGTGCAACGACCTGTGGAACTGCGATGCGGAAAAAACGAGGACTTTCTATCGACTGATTGATGCGGGTCAACGGGAGGGCGGGAAGGTTTTGAGAAAGTTGAAAAAATGTAAAAGGTATTTGGAGGACCACAAAACGATGCAGTTCTGGCAAGCAGACGTCCTTCACAAAACCTACAATGACAGTTACGATAAATATTTGGCTGAAATGAGGGCAGTGCAAGACTATTTCGGAAACTTTGGTGAACAGCTGAAGCGTGACGTACCCAACCTGGATTCCCTAAAAAGTCTCCTAAAAGAACTGAAAGCGCACATGAAAGTGGTGGAGAACAACCGGGCAAATGCCAGCACGAAACGCATTGCACAACGATTCATGCAGCAAAGCGCTGAAACTCACATTCGGATTTTAGTAAGTTCAACATACAGATCCCTAAGCCGAAGTTGTAGTAGTATAAAAAAGCTGAACTTTCGTAGAGACAGAATTATCTCAAAGGTAAATAACTAAAGTTTGACCAATAAATGTAGAAACTAGAAAGAGAGATTGTTTCCTTTATATTTCAAAAACGCTTCTATTTTCGTTATATCTCCAAAGCGCTTCAAGATAGCTACATAGCATAAAGTATATATTTTCTGAACTGGAATGATAAAGATGTTTCGTTTTGTGGAAAACTATATATTTTGAAATTTTCCGTGCGATTTCAAAGGGTGCCGCTTTTATATGTCGAGAAAAATTGGTAAACACTTCGGCCGCAATTTTTTCAGGATAATTTCCCGTAGCCAGAATGTCCTACCCATCGAATTTCAACAGTTTTTGGCTGAAAAATGCTTGAGATATTCCATTTTTTCAATTTACAAAATCTTTGCCGCTTTTTCCATTGACTGACTGGCTAGTCCTCGTGACTCGCTCAAAGGAAATGTTTTCAGAATCGCTTAGGCGTCAGCTTTCACCTCATATATGTGATATTAGCTCATAGCTTCAACTCTTGGAGGCGAATGGGTTCCTCCCCCCAAAAAACAGGGAGTGGGTGGGTGGGGTTTTCACCCGATATTTATATTCATACGTGAGATTTATAATCTAACGGAAAGTTTTCAGTAATACAATAATCTCACTGAAAATTTCAGTGCGATTAAAGTAGCTCAATTTAAACAATGTTACCAAGAGTCCATAATTCCCTTATATTATAAAAAGAAGAGTAATCACTAGAGGGCTTCTCTTCTTGGCATTGCGTAATGGTGCTCCGATCACAATACGCGAATGTTCCACAATGGGGGGGGGTCGACCAAATCGACATTGCATACCCTCCCTCCGTTTGGTGGGGGGGGCAGCCAAAAAGAGGTCCCCGTTTGGTGGGGGGGTAGCCAACAGCCAATCAGATTGCAGAAACCCCCCCTCCGTTTGGTGGGGGGGGGGGTAGAGCAGAGGATTACGGTAGTTTTTGTTCTATTCGACAATGGGTCCCCGTGTGGGGGGGGGGGTCGCCAACAGCCAATCAGAATGAGCCAAACTTAGCCTGCTTGAGCGACCCCCCCCCCCCAAACGGGGACCTCTTTCAGCGACCCCCCCCCAAACGGGGACCCTTTTTGAAAAGCCAGAATCAGCCTGCCTACCCCCCCACCAAACGGGGAGGGGGTTTCTGCAATCTGATTGGCTGTTGCCTACCCCCCCACCAAACGGGGAGGGGGTATGATTTGGCGACCCCCCCAGACGGGGGAACATTCGCGTATTGTGGTCGGAGCACCGTTACGCAATGCCAAGAAGAGGAGCCCTCTAGTGGCTTACTCTTCTTCTATAATATAAGGGAAATTATTCTTCTATAATATAAGGGAAATTATTATGGACTCTTGATATTACTTTGGTCTAGGAGTAATTAGTCATAATAATAATAAGTGGTAATAATCATAGTAATAAGTCATAATCATAAGTCGTAATAATAAAAAGACTAGGACTAATAAACTGGTCAATATACTAATATAAATAATAAAACTAATAAACTAATAAGTCTGGCAACGTATATATTTTCTGAAAGCTCAGAAATCAGAGATTTCGGAAATTTTAAACAAGTAGGCCCTAAAAGGGGCATCATCTCGCCGCAGAAAGCAAGATTTCATAGTTCTCTTCTATGTTAGAGGTCGAAAGGATAACGAAGACAAATCTATGTATTAGGGTAAACTTGGCATTTATATATGGACAATTCCTACTTTAGGCCATTCGAACAGTGCTTTCTGTTGACGTGGGCGACATTACTTGGAATACATGGATTTAAAAATTACAAATTTTACAACTAGTGCGAACATACGTTCACACAGGGGCCGATTCAGGGTGGTCTATCCCTGAAAAATTCCAAGATTCGTCGTTCTGTTCTGTTCTTCGACGACAACCTATGTGAATGACCAGCCACATATAGATTCATTTTGTTCTTGCTGCTAAACTCCACCAGTAACAAATTCAACTGATAGCAACTAATTCGAAGACTAATTTGCATATTGTAACAAAACTATCAACTTTCTAATTTCTTATTTCCAACCAAGGGGGGCTTTGTTCGAAAGAACCCAGAAAATCAAAATTTTGGCGAATATTTCGTACATAAAAAGCTAAAAAACTGTTCATAAAACTTTCAGAGCTGCACAGACTTACATAAAATGCTATACTAAAGAAATCGTCAATATTCAACAGTGTTTCTACCACAGCCCCCTCATTCAAAAACCAGCCAGCTAATGAGCCCTGCAGTCAGCATAGGGAGACCTTTAACGATTTGTCGAAAACAGTTCAGAAAGAGACTCAAACGATTATAAGTATCTCGCCTCCAGGCGAGATAAAAAATTAAAATAGTAGGAAAAGACAAAATAAACGAAACGTTGTTGAGTTTGATATCAAATGAAAGGTCTCGTTCATGAGAACCCGAATGTGTAATGTGTATTAATTAAGCGGAATCGGGGAGGCACGTGGTTCCAGTGGGCCCAGATCCCACAAAATAAAAGTTGCTCCTGTCGCTACAAACTTGGGCTCATTTGAAAGCTCTCATCATCATCACGCTGAGTAAAGATATAATCAAGAGTGCATAATTGCACTATATATTAGAAGAAGAGTAAGCCACTAGAGGGCTTCTCTTCTTGGCATTGCGTAACGGTGCTCCGACCACAATACGCGAATGTTCCCCCGTTTGGGGGGGGGGGGGTAGCTTTCTTCGACAAAGCATACCCCCTCCCCGTTTGGTGGGGGGTATGCAAAAGGGGTCCCTGTTTAATGGGGGGGGGGGGTAGGCAGAAGGGGGTCCCCGTTTGGGGGGGGGGTCGCCAAGTCAGGCTAAGGCTGACTGAATCTGATTGGCTGTTGGCGACCCCCCCAAACGGGGACCTCTTTTGTCTACAGCCCCACCAATCTGGGACCTCTCTTTGCTACCCCCCCCCCCCACCAAACGGGGACCCATATTCAAATAGAACAAAAACTACCGTAATCCTCTGCTCTACCCCCCACCAAACGGAGAGGAGGGTCTCTGCAATCTGATTGGCTGTTGGCTACCCCCCCCACCAAACGGGGACCTCTTTTCTGCTATCCCCCCCACCAAACGGAGGGGGGGTATGCTTTGTCGAAGAAAGCTACCCCCCCAAACGGGGGAACATTCGCGTATTGTGGTCGGAGCACCGTTACGCAATGCCAAGAAGAGAAGCCCTCTAGTGGCTTACTCTTCTTCTTATATATAGTGCAATTATGCACTCTTGATATAATTGGATTGGATCGTCGCTCAAAAATGCTATTTGCCAAAGTTATCCCTTTTTAAGCCTCAAAAATGGACAGTTTGGAACCGTTTAGAGGGTTTAATCCAAGCTAGCGAAAGCTGTGAGCTGAATCAAGTCAAGCCACTCTGCTTACATTTTGCGTCTCATTATTATATATATATATATTCAAGTATGCAAAATTGCAGCTTTTTGGACCTTTACGCATACGTAAGATTTAAACGAATTTCAAAGGTGCCGCCGTGTCGGTTCCAAAGAGGCAATTTTGCATATGGAAGAGCTTTCGAATGAGCCTTTTTGTGTGGATCGGAGCAACCTTTGCTTTTCGGGATATGCGCCCGCTGGAACCGCCCCCAGTTCACGTAATTAATACACATTCGGTTTCTCCTGAACGAGACCTTTCATTTGATATAACTCGACTACTTTTCGTCTATTTTTCTTTGTCTAACAGTTTTAAAATTTATGATATTTTAAAATTTAACGTTTTAAAATTTTTAAAAATTCTAAAATCTCTAATGAATCTTTGAGCCTTCAGAAAATATATACATTGCCAGACTTAACTTGAATAATAAACTCTCCAACATAAGCTTTCAGAATATATACATACATCGTCAGACTTGTAATAAATTCTCCGATATCTGAGCTTTCAGAAAATATAAACATCACAATTTTGGTCCAGTTTATTGCTAGACTATATTTACTGAAACAGTTCATGAGATAACAAGCTCACGGACTTCAAAATCTCACGACGACATATGTATATGTATATTTGTTTGCAACAACAACCCTAGAAAGAATTGTTGCAGAAAAAGATCGACGACGCCCTGGCGATCTATTCTTCGCTGGATCCGCTCCTGAATCAAAACAAGACGCTGATTAGAGACTGGATGGTCCGGCGCAACGATCAAGCCAGCCTCTTTGAGCGACTCAAAAACGAATTCCACCTGAGCACTAGGCGGCTCAGTGTGTTCAAAAATGCAGTGAACGAGGAGTATCTAGAGATCTCGAACGTCTCCGGCTATCTAGAGGACAGGCAAAAGTTCACGAAAGCCTACAAACGGATAATGACACACTTTGACGAGTTTCTAAAGGAAATGGAGATCAGCGAAGACTACTTTAGGTATAACATGGTAACAAGAGTGCACAATTGTACTATTTAAGAAGAAGAGTAAGCCACTAGAGGGCTTCTCTTCTTGGCATTACGTAATTTTGCTCCGACCACATTACTCGAATTTTCCCCCGTTTGGGGCGGGGTCGAAGAAATCGACAGCGCATACCCCCCTCCGTTTGTTAGGGGGTATCCAAAAAGAGGTCCCCGTTTGGTGGGGGTCAAAAACACCAACAGCCAATCCGATTGCAGAAGCCCACCTGCCGTTTGGGGGGGAGGTCTAACAAAGGATTACGGTAGTTAAAGCTTATTTCCAAAAAGGGTCCCCGTTTGGAGGATGGTCGCTGAAAGTGGTCCCCTTTTCACCAACAACCAATCAGAATGAGCCAAGCTTTGTCTACTTGAGCGACTCTCCAAACGGGGACCATTTTGGCCCTCCCCCCACCAAACGGGGACCACTTTCGGCTACCCTCCACCAAACGGAGGGGGAGTATACCTGTCGACAACCCTCCAAACGGGGGAACATTCGTGTACCGCGTACATATCGCGGTAGAGCGTTAATGACCCAAACCAAAGGTTGCGGGTTCGATGACCATACACAAGGCTCAAGCTCGAATATTTCAGGTCATAGGTGCGTAATGACATTTCTTTCATGTATAAAAACTGATGTGTGTTTATGTACGTATGGGATTCGAAACGTTCATTTATTCACTGTTATGTTAATTATAAGCATTGTCCACAACTTTCTGTTGAAACGACTACCGGAATATACGATTACTAACTTTCAGCTTATCTATAAACCTTGAGTCAATGGTGTACATACATGTAGCCTAATTAATAAGACACTGTCATGCATTGTAGAAACAACTTTGCTATGGCCAGAATATACTTCAAAGACTTCTTTGTTAAAACTACATCCCAGGAAAACGCGTATACTACCTCCAAACTACTAGGTAAATGATAATTTGCTTTACCATGTTTTATCATGTATCTTCTTTAACGACAGATTTAAACAGTATATTACAAAAAACTTTTCTAAGGTATCTTGAACTGGATGTAGGTAGGTATTATCAAGAGTTTATAATATATACCAAGAGTAAGACACTCAGCTCATCCTAATAGAATAAGCTTGCAACATGCTCGAAACATTAAGGCCGAAATCTCGGGGGTGCTTCTCAGCCTGTAAAATACAACGCTGACATTTTTCAAAAATGGGCGTTTTCGACAAATTAAATACTATAACTTGAGCTAGGAAAATCGTACAACAATAATTTTTATACCATTATGTTGCGTAGAATGAGATCTTTTTAACAATATAAAAATTATGTAGATCGGTTCAGGCAATCTCTTGCAAAACTGGCAATAAAACATCCTTTCACGAAATTTCCAGGAATTTCATCTTTTCTTCAAAATACCTTACGTTGTTGCTGTATTTGTACTAGATTGTCTGACCCGAACTACATAATTTTTATGTCGTTAGAAAAATCTTGTTCTACGCAACATAATGATATAAAAATTATTGCTGTACGACTTTCCTAGCTCAAGTTATAGTATTTAATTTGTCGAAAACTCCCATTTTTGAAAAAATGTCAGCGTTATATGTTTACACGCTGAGATGAACCCCGAGATTTTGGCATTAATGCGTCGAGCATCTCGCAAGCTTATTCTATTAGGAAGAGCTGAGTGTCTTACTCTTGCTATTATAAACTCTTGGTATTAGGTAAGTCCTTTTTACACATAGGATATTTCTCTCTGTGCTCTGCTATACACTGTGAACTTGGCCGGTCGGTCATTATTAGCCCGCTTGGACAAGCTCAGCGAACAGCGCTGGTACCTATACATACTGTGGTATCAGATAAATAATAGGATCTTACGGCGACTAAATAGCAGAACGCGACAGAAAAAACACCGCAAGAATGCTTAATGCTTAGATCACTAACTGTACACAGTGGCGGTTGCCATACTGAAAATCAAACCTTCCAGTTTTAGAAGATTTCATTTTTCCAGTTTATTGATAAATCTTTCTGTTTCAGCAGATGTTGGCGGGGCCGTTGGCCTCTACGCCAGCATATCAGCCATCGCAGTCTTCGAAATAATCGACCTTCTGATAATGTTCGTCATCTATCCGCTGATAATGAAGGTGAAGAACTGCTTTGTCAAGGAGGAGGCCAAGGAGGAGGAAATAGTTCCAGAGCACGTCCGGAGAGAGATCATCAACAAACTGGGACTCCGGGGTCGACGCAAGTTCCTCCTGATGCGATTTCTGCAAAATCCGGAAGTCACCAACGTCAAGGATTTGCTGGACTCCCGAATGCCGTCCCTCTCACAGCGGCAGGAGCAGCGACGCGCGTCGCATCGATCCTCGGATGACACCCTCCCACGCAAAACCCGGTCCGTTCGAACGAAGTCCTCGGAACCGAAGACCCAGCCCACGGCAACGGCCAGATCCGTCAAGGGAAAACCGTTCAGCGTCCACAGCCTTACGACTTCCCCGTCGCCGCAAACTGGCAAACTGCCAACACCGACCGGAAAGTCTTGGATGCTGAGAAACCGGGGAAAACAGCAGAGCCTGGACATCAGATCCAGTTCGCCAACTCGCTCACCCAACGTCTATCTTTCGGTTTCGGGAACGACTCCGAGTGCCGGAAGCGAAGGGAAGCGATCCCCTTCGGCACAGCCCGGAAGGACGAGCAGCGTGAAGCTGGTTCGACCCCACGGACTGGATGAGAGAAGTCCGAGTCGTTCCCCCATCGACAGTGGAGGCACCGCCAAGTCTAGCGTCTCAAGCTTTGCTCAGAGCGTCACTGACGCTGGAGATGACACAGAGAATTAGTAAATACGCTAAAATTCTAGCAACTGAACTACGCATTTTATTTGAATCTTATTTCCAAGAAAGAGTAGATAGTGTAGAGATTTGGATACAGTAAAATAAATCTCTGACCAAACGTTTAATCACAGGAATAAAGTTGTAGAAAGTACTCTGCGGAGTGTGACTCACGACAAATAAATTTCCGGACCTAAGAAAATTGCAAGAGTTCAACTGAGTGTGCGCATGTCAAAATTCCTAACTTCAAATTACCCTGGCCAACTACCGGGCGAAAATAGCAAAAACTAAACAGTGATGCGAGCTTATTATAGATCCTACAAAATTTTACAAAAGAAACAAAATAGTTCCACATAAACTCACACTACAGGCACCAGAACATACTTTCAACAAATAATTTTGAAATAGAAATATCAAGTAATTGAAATAATTCCACAGTAGTATGAGGAAAAGTATAAAGTATGTGACGTATGTAAAAGTAGTAACAGTAAGTGAAAAGTATGAATGAACCAGTAGTTTCTGTTAACAGTTAAACTAATCCACTTTCAAAATGAAACATAGAATACTCTGGCAAAGACCAACGCCCAAGGTTTAGGATCCGGCTCCGGTTCCAATTGTAGTGGAACCGACCCCGGCTTTGAGGTCCAACGGTGTGTGAACGCGGTCAGACACAGCAACCGCACTAAAACCAAAACCATCCCCCGCCACTAATGGATTCCTAAGCTGATTTTAAAAAAGCTCTCCTCTTTAATTCAATACATAACACTCAAATGACATACAGCATTTAAAAGAAACAAAGAACAGTAACAGATCATCGCAGTTTACAATAAATTCCTCTGGCATTCAACTTAGACTCAAGACGAGACCGAAGCAAAATCTGCAAATCCCGGACCGTTTCGTGAGTGGCAACGGCCGACACAGGCTGCCACAGAAATCGATAGCATTTGGAGGTCGGATTATCCTGGGAAAATTCCGGCAACAGTTGAACAGTCTTAACACAACCGTGGGAAAGTTTCCTGACCAGAGCAGAAAAGGTGGGCTCAGAGAATGCGTCGGCGTCGGTCCAGAAGGAGATGTCGTGAAGGAAGTAGGGTCGAAATGGATGCGTGAGGTGGGGGTCCTCACCGGGAAAACTGGAATCGAAATCAGAGAGACTCAGTTGGGACAGCGGAGCGAAGATCAACATCTGACCGGATCCGATGGAAAACTGGCGGCTGCTTTCCCTGAAACAAACAAAAGACATATATAAATTTCTAAGATGCTACACTCAGTTTCGGCCTGCGAGAGAGGCATATCATACTCACTTTCAATTTCTATCCACCCGTTTGAAAATGTAGAATTTAAATTTAACCGCTCATTTTTAAACATTCATCCCACCGATAGGCTAGGATTTCTGAAAGTGTGCAACAACCTGAACATCTTTGAATTTTAAATTTTATTGGTTGATGAGCCGATGAGGTTCCGCCTACTTGTATCCAACGGGCCGATGAGGGAAAGAGGTGGCCGGGAAAGGGGAGGAGGCTTTCCAGGGCGAGATCCGCGTAGGCGGCCAGATAGAGGCTCTGCCAGCTGACCAAGAGTTTATAATAGCAAGAGTAAGACACTCAGCTCTTCCTAATAGAATAAGCTTGCGAGATGCTCGACGCATTAATGCCAAAATCTCGGGGGCTTTGCAAACATTTATAACGCTGACATTTTTTCAAAAATGGGAGTTTTCGACAAATTAAATACTATAACTTGAGCTAGGAAAGTCGTACAGCAATAATTTTTATATCATTATGTTGCGTAGAACAAGATCTTTCTAACGACATACAAAAATTATGTAGTTCGCGTCAGACAATCTAGTACAAATGCAGCAACAACGCGGTATTTTGAAGAAACGATGAAATTCTGGAACGCTGAGAAGCACCCCCGAGATTTCGGCCTTAATGTTTCGAGCATCTTGCAAGCTTATTCTATTAGATGAGCTGAGTGTCTTACTCTTGGTATTGTAAACTCTTGCTAATACCTTACTCACATCCAGTTCACATACCTTAGAAAAGTTTTTTGTAATATACTTATTAAAATCTGTCGTTAAAGAAGATACAAGCTACTATGATGATGATAAAACATGGTAAAGCAAATTATCATTTACCTAGTAGTTTGGAGGTAGTATACGCGTTTTCCTGGGATGTAGTTTTAACAAAGAAGTCTTCGAAGTATATTCTGGCCATAGCAAAGTTGTTTCTGCAATGCATGAGAGCGCGTCTTATTAATTAGGCTATATGTATGTACACCATTGACTCAAGGTTTATAGATAAGCTGAAAGTTAGTAATCGTATATTCCGGTAGTCGTTTCAACAGAAAGTTGTGGACAATGCTTATAATTAACATAACAGTGAATAAATCAACGTTTCGAGTCCCATACGTACATAAACACACATCAGTTATTATACATGAAAGAAATGTCACTCACGCACCTATGACCTGAAAAATTTGAGCTTGAGCCTTGTGTATGGTGATCGAACCCAAAACCTTTGGTTTAGGTCATTAACGCTCTACCGCGATATGTACGCGAATGTTCCCCCGCTTCGAGGGTTGTCGACAGGTATATATACTCCCCCTCCGTTTGGGGGGGGGTAGCCGAAAGTGGATCCCGTTTGGTAGGGGGGGGGGACCAAAACTGGTCCCCGTTTGGGGAGGTCGCTCAAGCAGACCAATGCTTGGCTCATTCTGATTGGCTGTTGGTGACCCCCCAAAAGGAGACCACTTTCAACGACCACCCTCCAAACGGCGACCCTTTTTGGAAATAAGCTTTAACTACCGTAATCCTTTGTTAGACCTCTCCCCAAACGGCAGGTGGGCTTCTGCAATCGGATTGGCTGTTGGTGTTTTTGACCCCCACCAAACGGGGACCTCTTTTTGGATACCCCCTACCAAACGGAGGGGGGTAATGCGCTGTCGATTTCTTCGACCCCCCCCAAACGGGGGAAAATTCGAGTAATGTGGTCGGAGCAAAATTACGCAATGCCAAGAAGAGAAGCCCTCTAGTGGCTTACTTTTCTTTTTAAATAGTACAATTGTGCACTCTTGTTACCATGTTATACCTAAAGTAGTCTTCGCTGATCTCCATTTCCTTTAGAAACTCGTCAAAGTGTGTCATTATCCGTTTGTAGGCTTTCGTGAACTTTTGCCTGTCCTCTAGATAGCCGGAGACGTTCGAGATCTCTAGATACTCCTCGTTCACTGCATTTTTGAACACACGGAGCCAACCAGTGCTCAGGTGGAATTCGTTTTTGAGTCGCTCAAAGAGGCTGGCTTGATCGTTGCGTCGGATCATCCAGTCTCTAATCAGCGTCTTGTTTTGATTCAGGAGCGGATCCAGCGAAGAATAGATCGCCAGGGCGTCGTCGATCTTTTTCTGCAACAATTCTTTCTAGGGTTGTTGTTGCAAACAAATATACATATACATATGTCGTCGTGAGATTTTGAAGTCCGTTATCTCATGAACTGTTTCAGTAAATATAGTCTAGCAATAAACTGAACCAAAATTTTCTGAAAGCCCAGATATAGGAGAGTTTATTACAAGTCTGACAACGTATATTCTGAAAGCTTATTGGATAGTTTATTATCGGCTTCGGGTTCGGCAATGCATATTTTCTGAAGGCTCAAAGATTAGAGATTTTAGAATTTTTTAAAAATTTTGAAAACATTAAATTTTAAAAATATCATAGATTTTAAAACTGTTAGACAAAGAAAAAATAGACGAAAAGTAGTCGAGTTATATCAAATGAAAGGTCTCGTTCAGAGAAACCGAATATGTAATAATTACGTGAACTGGGGGCGGTTCGGTTCCAGAGGGTCATATCCCAAAGCAAAGCAAAGGTTGCTCCGATCAATACGAAAAGGCTCATTCGAAAGCTCTTCGATATGCAAAATTGCCTCTTTGAACCGACACGGAGGCACCTTTGAAATTCATTGAAATCTTACGCGTATGCGTAAAGGTGCAAAAAGCGGCAATTTTGCATACTTGTATATATATAATAATGAGATGCAAAATGTAAGCAGAAAGTGGCTTGACTTGATTCAGCCTACAGCTATCGCTAAGCTTGATTAAACCCTCCAAACGGTTCAAAAATCTCCATTTTTGAGGTTTAAAAAGGGATAACTTTGGCAAATAGCATTTTTGAGCGACGATCCAATCCAATGATATCAAGAAGTGTATAATTGACCTCCATATATAAGATATATATTATCTTCAAAAAATAGCGCAATTATGCACTCTTGATTATGTCTTTACTCAGCGTGACGATGATGAGAGCTTTCAAATGAGCTCATGCTTGCAGTGACAGGAGCAACGTTTTTTATTTGTGGGATCTGGGCCCACTGAAACCACGTGCTTCCCCGATTCCGTATAATTAATACATATCTGGGTTCTCATGAACCAGACCTTTCATTTGATATCAAACTCAACAACTTTTCGTTTATTTTGTCTTTTCCTACTATTTTAATTTTTTTAAAATTTCCGAAATCTCTGATTTCTGAGCTTTCAGAACATATTTACGCTGCCAGACTTAACTTGAATAATAAACTTTCTACGAAATAGACTATTTTGGACCAGTTTATTAGTCCTTCAGTCTTTTTATTATTACGACTTATGATTATGACTCATTACTATGATTAAATTACCACTTATTAGTTATTATGACTACCTACTTGTAGACTCAAAGTAATATTGTTTAAATTGAGCTACTTAAATCTCACTGAAATTTTCAGTGAGATTACTGTATTACTGAAAACTTTCTGTTAGATCAGAAATCTCATGTATGAATATAAGATATCGGGTGAAAAACCCACCCACCTACTCCCTGTTTTTTGGGGGGAGGAACTCACATCCGCCTCCAAGAGTTGAAGCTATGAGCTAATACTCATATTAATATACCCACTATATCACCACCAAACGAAACATCTTTATCATTCCAGCTCCAGAAAACAGATACTGAGTAAGCTAGGAAGCTGCTTCAAGATATAAAGAAAATTGAAGTGTTTTTGAGATATAAAGGAAACAATCTCTCTTTCTAGTTTCTACACTTATTGGTCAAACTTTAGCTATTTACCTCTGAGATAATTCTGTCTCTAAGAAAGTTCAGCTTTTTTATACTACTACAACTTCGGCTTCGGGATCGGTATGTTGAACTTACTAAAATCCGAATGTGAGTTTCAGCGCTTTGATGCATGAATCGTTGTGCAATGCGTTTCGTGCTGGCATTTGCCCGGTTGTTCTCCACCACTTTCATGTGCGCTTTCAGTTCTTTTAGGAGACTTTTTAGGGAATCCAGGTTGGGCATGCCTATGCTTCAGCTGTTCACCAAAGTTTCCGAAATAGTCTTGCACTGCCCTCATCTCAGCCAAATATTTATCGTAACTGTCATTGTAGGTTTTGTGAAGGGCGTCTGCTTGCCAGAACTGCATCGTTTTGTGGTCCTCCAAATACCTTTTACATTTTTTCAACTTTCTCAAAACCTTCCCGCCCTCCCGTTGACCCGCATCAATCAGTCGATAGAAAGTCCTCGTTTTTTCCGCATCGCAGTTCCACAGGTCGTTGCACTGCAGCAAACTCGCCGATTCGCTCCTGGGCATCCCACTGCAGGTCTCGATAGGTCTGATCGAACTGAGCTTGATTGCACACTTTTTACTGGAAATGCCCTTAAGCTTAGATCTGTGCTTTTCGTGCAGTCGTTTTATCCGGTTTCGGGCCAGAGCTTCCACATCTCTGACTGGCTTCAGAAGCGAAAATTAGGAGAAAAATGATCGAATTTTTCCAGATCCGAAATCAAGTTGCTGCACGGAAAAGCACCGACCGTAATTCGTTTAAGACTGTCCAACTCCTTAGACATAAAGTCTTTCGCAACATTCTCCAGATTTTTGTAGTTTACAAATTCTCGACACAACGAATTTGCAGTACTCCTGGAGATGTAGACCGAACCGCGGAACTAGGTAGAGTTCCTGTTCTTGAAACCAGGAAAAGGAAGCCAAATGCCGATACTTTTGTGGGATCGAAGCCAGGGGTTTTCGGGCCGGTATATTAACGACAGTACTGTTGATGGCGTCTACCACAGACTTATCTCGGAAGAATTCCCTATACAAACGAACATCCTCCATAATATTTTCAATAATACCTACAGCGTCTATATAGAGATAGGTAAGATTAAACAGATCATCGGTCGTAGAGGAAGTATCGGCCACACTTAGAGAGTGGTTTCAGGTTGGCGCCGATGTTTTGATCCTTCAGCCTGTTCACCTCAGCCTCCAAAAGACGTGTATGTGTTTCAAAATTGCGGCACCCCTGGCGATAATTTCCTGATAGAGCCGAATTGAGCAAGCTCCCTTCGATCGGCCACGAAGACTTCCCGATAGTTGAGGGCGAACTCCAGATGGCGCTGAATTGAGTCGATGTCAACCCTGGACCGGACGTGACCCTCAAAGTGACGCCAGGCAAACGGGGAGGCAAAGATCTGGTAGTCGTACCCCCCGGTCGTACAAGGACTGCAAGCACTTAGACAGAAGGATGTCCCACATTTTACCTAAAAACGACAGATGGTGTCTGTAAACTTTTGGAATTGTTTTCACAAGTTTTTATCAAAGAAACCAAACCTTATATAGGTATATTAACATTATAAAGCTAAAGGTAAACATTATGTAGCTGACTGTCGTTAAAACGTACATAGTACAGATATTGCTTAATCACAAACGAAACGGTTACTGTATTATCACACTCACCTACTAAAGGCTGAATGCATCGTAGTGTTTCATAAAGGTTACAAGGACTTAAACCTGGAATGAAAGTATCCAACATACAACAAACCGCTAGGTACAACCACTATGTTACACGAACTGTATCCCATTTTCCTAAATCCAGATATAAACCTATAACTACAAAACATGTTAGACTTGTCAATCAATAAACTCCCACCAGCTAGATGCGACTCTGCCTGTGTTGGTGCACGTCGTAAAGTGTGAAGTCGGGGTAGGGGTGGAATTCCACCAAAGTTAGGAGCGATTTTCCGTTTCTCCGGGTTCTACTAGCGCAGCAGGACACATCTCTTCCTGCTCAAGCTTTAGGCGGATTTTCATTCAAATCCACAACGTTATAATTATTAGAAGGAATAGGTGCTGTGACCAAGTTTTAGGAATTTTTTGTTGGAGGCATCTCGGGGGAGAGACATTTTCGGGGGCTATTTGTGGTCTAAATGTTTTGCGGGGGGGGGGGGCAGCAAAAATCCCGAAAGGAGGCTATTTCGGGGGAGACGCAATTTCAGGGGAAGGTCACTGGAGGTGCCCTCGAAAAAAGACCCTGCTGCCCATGCTACCAGTCGACTGAGCCACCGATCCTACGGTTGGATCAAGCTTGAAATAGTTCGTATCCAAGACCACATTACATCGAGCACCAATGCTATACAAGTTAGGGTATGTGCTCTTCTCTCCTGGCTCCGTGGTGCGGTGGTTACACGCCTAACTGCAGTCAGGGAGGTCCGTGGTTCGATTTCCGGCGGTGCCAAATCTTTACAGTATAGCCGGATTTACCAGAAGCATTGTTAACAGCCAGAAACTCCTGAGTGGCCGGAAAACAGTGACAGGAGGAGATCATGTGGTCAACCAGTGACTGCGAGAAACAGTCGTAGGCGCTGCGATCTCCCAGTCTTTCAGAGATGGCTTTGCAAGATCCACCTTCTTTCAGATGAAACTAAAACAGCACAACTACAACGCTTACCTGACATGATTAAATGAGTTTGAATGATTATATTTTTGAGAAAATATGGGAATATTCTATACAAATATATGTTGCAAAATACCTTGCCGATTATAATTAATCGGCGAGCAGTGTTGCAGATCATAAATCGGCAAAAGGCGTTGCCGATTATGAAAAATCAGCAGTTTTGAATATGCAGCATATGTAACGAAAATTGAATTCTGACAACTCTATTAATCTTGTATGTACAGTGTATACGTAAGTTTGTGTCATTTTGAAACAAGTGTACAGTTGTGAGGAAACTTGTTTGGTATTTGTGGACCTGTTTACTATGCCCGAACGAACGAGTCTAATAGGATTACTACTTCATACGCTTCAATCACAGTCATCTCTCTTTCCTTGAGTTTATGTGTGCGAGAATTATTCACGTGAAAACAATAAGGCGATCCTTTCAATATAGAAATGGTAACGGAGATTTCTCCCTTTCCTGTACGCATAAAAAAGGTCAGGAGGGGCACTTTTTCTACTTCCCTGTTGCTCCCCTCTTTACAGTGTGTGCAAACTGGTGAAGACTTGCACTGTTTCTCCCCTCCTCTGAGTTTGACTGAATGGGTACTCTGCAGCCTGCGTGTCTGTGCATGTGTGAAAACTAATCTTCCTTTTAACGTCACAGAAAGCGACACTAATCTTTTCCCGCTGAGTCTAGTTTTCATCGGCTTCTCTTTCGCCTGCGCGTCTGTTTGACAAACAAAATTTCATCTATAGAAATGAAACTCAGGACAAAGGTACTTGAAAACAAAAGCGCAGTAAAAGTTTATGGCCCAGGGTTTAGGGTACTCTGGGCCTCTCGAAAACGGCCTTTGAGCCATAAAAAATTATGTAACCTGAGTGATGGATTGCTCAGGTGCAAACTCAAGGAAAACACTCGAACGGAGGCGGAGTCCTCCCTTCAAAATCAGCCAATGACGAAAGGCAAGCATGAAAGCAACCAATCATCGAAAGATGATTGCAAAAGACACGAGGAAAAAGTTAACCTGAGAGCAAAATTTCAAACTCCAGTCAGTCTGTGATTTGGGGCTCGTGACGAACGGTCGTCTACTTTTTCTCTCGCGTGGCCGAAATGCTGGGGGGAAAATCACAGACACCCCATGAGTTGTTTTGTTGGGAGAGGCTCTGCCTCTCCCCTTCTAGGATACCCCCCTTCAAAACTTTTCTCCCACTCGGACCCTAGGTTGGGATTGGGGTACACCTGGGGGGAAGGTCTATCTAAATTGGGTTTGGGCTTCAGAAGCCCGGTTTCTCAAATCACCCTCTAGGATAAGCGGACCCAATCCCCTTTAGGATCTATAACCATTGTAAGTGCGAGTATAAAACCAACCTAATCGGACCTTGAGTCCCACTCTCGAAATCATACGTTAAATTCGGGCCCTCGCCGCCCTAGATTATTTGACATCTCTATTGCTTTCATGATTGTATGCTAATATCAGCGGATATTAGCTGGATTTCCTCGAATTTCCTGAGAAGGAAATTCAGGAACACGTCATTGGTGGGGGATTTCCAATGGAAATCCCCCCTGTTCGTTTTCCGGTTCAAAAATTCGAAATTTTTCCTTTTTGCTCCTTTTCACTAAGCCATTTTTTTCTTTTTCTCCGTTCTTGAAATAAATCACCCCAAAGACTAATTCGTCTAGTCCTCGCTAGTTTTGCTCAAAAACTTTGATCTAGGTTGAGTTTAGTACCTTCTCATCAAAATTAATAAAACTTCCACCTTTGTCCTGATGAAATCCAGTTAATATCGCTGAATCCGTTAAAACCGACAAGGTTTTAACCCATTTGATTCAGTTCTAGCGCGGGCTGCCT
>JASAND010030126.1:0-83790 GCA_030248195.1 Trissonchulus latispiculum | reverse complement strand
GAACAATCCATATTCGCGGTCGGTCACTCACGCTCCACTGTGCATTTGACGATTAGATACTGGCATAAACTCTGCATTCGTCAGCTTTGCAGGCAAACATATGTTCATTTTGAAATATTACGTAAGCTTATAGCCATGGGGGGGAAACCCACCCCCCTTTTGGGGGGGGGGAAACCCACCCGCCTCCTGGACAAAGGGTTGGAGCTGTGAGCTCCAAAGCATAACAGAAAGCGCGACTCTTTCTTACCTATGTGTGCGAAGATCAAGTATGGTTCACTCCTGCTCATTTTATGACATTTTGAAAATGACACCTCTACTTTTTGGTCCAACCATGCCAAAATTTTGCAAAAGTTTGGACCGATACCGATGTAACTTTTGACTGGGTTGGGCTAGAAAAGTTTTGCACATATCTGCAATGATGGCAAGTCTTCCTCTTTGCAGACAGCCAAAATTAAATCGTTCCGATGCACCGTTGGTCTGGCACATTGCCAAATGTGGCGGGGAAAAACCCACTTTGGGGGGAAGAACCCATCCAATTTTTTTGAAAAATTTTTTATCAACCAAACAGCTGGGCTTATATATATTAGTGGGGGGGGGGGTGGGGGCCCCCCCACAAACACCCTTGCCCCCCCCTCCCCCCCCAAAAATCGCCCCCCCCCAAAAAAAGTGGGTGCCCCTTTTGGTACCAAATTTTTCCCCTGAAAAAATCGCTCAGAAGGCCAAATTTTCAAACATTTTCCGGCTTCGCCGGATATTTTTACTCAGTTTTTGCCCTTTTCAACACTAAATCTGCTTATTTTTGCTATAAAAATCAACTTTTATAGTATATGCCAGAAAAACAGCGCTATTTTTAGCATATTTTTCGAAAAATTTTTGCCCCCCCCCAAAAATTCCTTGCCCCTCGGACCTTTGGGGGGGCCCCCCCAAGAAAAAATCCATAGAATAAGCCCAGAACAGGGAAACAATTGGACACTATAGCACGGTACTATCGAGGACGCTGCATCATCCTATGGTGTCAGATTTGGATAATTTTGCTTCCCTGGCTAGCTAGGGGCCAAAAACCTTGAAAGTGCCATTTCGGTATTGGAGGACCGAGGACAAGTCCAATTGTGGATTTTAGCAGCGAATTGAACGTAAAAAGCCATTCTCTACTCGATAGACTAACAAGTTTTATCAAATTTCATCGTTTTTAGCATTTTTCAAAAATTGCCCTATGTTTATGTGTTAAACTTTATGGAACCTGTCCGCTTGATGCTGCATTTTCAATGGCACATGAAAACTCAAAAAAGGTGCCTAGATCGGGTTTTTTGATTTATACTAGCTAAAAAAGTTGAATTTTACACCGGAAGTGTCAGAATAGCGCTACGACAATTTTTGACACCTATGCGGGGTGGGTTTTCCCCCCATTTGCGTTTTCCCCCATTGGGTTTTCCCCCCGCTACTTTTTGCATTATATCGGCCTAACGGTACAACCTAGAGAAGTGCAAATGGGCTTAAAAGAAAGATCTAAGTACGCCAAGTACGATGGTATATAACGTTCTCATCTAGCCCTTATAATAAAAAAGTTCCAGCCAAAATCCGAAAATGTGGTTTCCCCCCCATGGCTATACTTCTAGCTTTTTATCCCGCACTATCAGAGTATATCTGCCCCTCCCATATGGTAACGTTTAATACCTAGTCTAGTACTACGTCTGCTTAAAACCTAATGTCACCCATATTGCATTTTTCATGCTCCATCGGAGCATTTTTATTATTGTATGCATATACGTACGTATATATCCCTACTAGACTTTAACGCAAAGGGCTTTGCTTGGATAATCCGCGAAAGTAGATATATTATGCTGGATCAGGATCAGCATAGTTTTTATCTGGATGAGGCTGAAACCGTGTCCATCTCTGTTGGATGCCGAGACTGCTGCGTGCCAAAGTTAGTAATTCTTAAGGATTAAACGTTTTTGAAAATATCAAGTATATATATTTCTATAATTGCTTTGGAAAGGTTTAACGCCTATATACTATATATACCAGCGTTCAACTATATGCTGGATTAGGAAAGTGCAGATTCACGGAAGAACAGTTGCTGCAGATAACTGATTCCGTTGAACGTAGCCTCCAAAGGATGGAGGAACGTCATGATCCTAGTGAATTTCAGAGATCCTCGAAACCGTTTGGATGCTGGCAAAAGCTCCTGCGTGCATCCAGCGATGTTTGAAGAATTGTCTATCTCACAGACAGGGGTGCACTTAGGGGGGGCGGGCGGCCCCCCCCCCCCCGAAACCAGACGTAGAGGAAAAATTTTAGTGTCCGCGCGTAGCGGACATAACATTCCAAAAATTCTCGAGTCGGCGCGAAATTGAGTTCATTTTTGCTTAATTTACCCTTATCTCAGCGTTTTAAACCTTTCAATAGCAACTTTTTAACATATAATATATATATAAATTTTGCTCGCCTGCGGCGCTTTTCTAGCTCAATTTTGTTCAATTTTCCGCACTTGCGGCGCTTTTATGGCTTAATTTCTTTAAATTTGTTGCGTTCCAAACTCATTTGATTTCGCATCTGTATACGTACCCAATATATTTCAAATCTTTTAATAAAGGTTACCATTGTATATACGTATGCAGATTGTTCATAATTCCAAAATCTTCTCAACTTTTATTTATATAAATCTTTTTAAAGGTTTCCATTGCGGATTTTTTCATAATTTTAAAATTTTCTCAACTCCCCCCTGTTCAAAATCCTTGGTGCGCGCCTGTTCGGCGCGAAATTTATTCTATTATTATAGGGGAGCGCGAGAGCGCTTCCCTATAATATGGGTGTAAAAGGCTCAGTGCGGCCCTTGGAGACCCGTTCGAGCTCCGTGCCAGCTAAATACTCAACGAAACTGGACAATTTTGGTATCGTTGGAATCTACACGACGAGTACTACAAGTCGCAAAAAAGTTTTGGTCAAAATTTCCAACTTTGAAAATTTTCGCTTCCGGGCAAGTTAGGTCCGTTTGTTTTTTTTCCGTGTAAGTCACGCTTGGAAAAATGCAATTTTCTGTCGCAGTGTTAGAACGATCTGGGCATTTTCAGCAGGTGAAGTTAGGTTTTTCTGAACATATATATCCCGAAAGTGAACCTTTTTGATATTATTTCGCTGCCCGGCCCGGCCAGCCACCTGTACGGCCGGCCAAAAGTGGACTTGGCGCTAAAATGGCCAAAAATGGCCAATTTTTTGTCAAAGCTACAGGACTCAGGGAAGACGCTAGAGAGACGTGGTTTGTTGCATAAGGATCTACGGAAGGATTTATATGTCCTAACGAGGGCGATTTTTGATATCTGGCCAGGATCGTTCTGGCGGCCGGCCCAAAGTTGGTCCGGCCAAATAGCCATTTTCGGAAAATTTCTAAGTCCCAACTCTACAGGAAATAGTCAAAAATAGGCCTAAATATGCTGTTTTGGGCCATATAGTGGGACGCATATAAGGGTTATCGGGGTCGCTGAACACGATGAGCATATATAGTCGCAGCGCTGTGCGGTGCTGCTATCGTGCTGTACTGCTATGCAACAACCATAGCACGATGTCTGTAGACTTATAGCCATGGGGGGAAAAAAACCCACTTTTTCGGATTTTGGCTGGAACTTTTTTGTTATAAGGGCTAGCTGAGAACTCTATATACCATCGTACTTGGCGTACTTAGAACTTTCTTTTAAGCCCATTTGCACTTCTCTAGGTTGTACCGTTAGGCCGGTATAATGCAAAAAGTAGCGGGGGAAAAAAAACCCAATGGGGGGAAAAAAACCCAAATGGGGGGAAAATAAACCCACCCCTCACAGGTCCTAAAAATTGTCGTAGCGCGATTCTGACACTTCCTGTGTAAAATTCAACTCTTTTTTAGTTAGTATGAGTCAAAAAACCCGACCTAGGTAGCTTTTTTTGAGATCTCATGTGCCATTGAAAATGCAGCATCAAATGGACAGGTTTCATAAAGTTTAACACATAAACATAGGGCAATTTTTGAAAAATGCTAAAAACGATGTAATTTGATAAAACTTATTATTCTAACGTGTAGAGAATGGTTTTTTACGTACAATTGGCTATTAAAAGTCACAATTAGACCTCTGCTGGGTCATCCAGCAGCGAAATTGCACTTCTAGGGTTTTATGCCTCTAGCTACCCAAGTATTCAAAATTGTCCAAATCTGACAGCATAGGGTGACGCAGCGTCCTCGATAATATCGTACTACAGTCCCGAATTGTTTCCCAGTTGAGCTGGTAAAAAATTTTTCAAAAAAATTTGGGTGGGTTTTTTTTCCCCCCAAAGTGGGTTTTTTTTCCCCGCCACGTTTGGCAATGTGCCAGTCTAACGGTGCATCGGATCGGTCTAATTTTTGCTGTGTGCAAAGAGGAAGACTTGCCATCATTGCAGATATTTGCAAAACTTTTCTAGCCCAACCCAGTCAAAAGTTACATCGGTCCAAACTTTTGCCAAATTTTTGGAAGGTTGGACCAAAAAGTAGGTATCATTTTCAAAATGTCATAAAATGAGCAAGAGTGAACCAAATGACCTGATCTTTGCACACATAGGTTAGAAAGAGTCGCGCTTTCTGCTGGTATGTTTTGGAGCTCCTAGCTCCAACCCGTGACCCAGGAGGCGGGTGGGTTTTTTTTCCCCCCAAAAAGGGGGTGGGTTTTTTTTCACCCCATGGCTATACTGTAAACGGCTGAACATATGAAACTTGGCGAAAATCATGTCTGTAGTAAGGGGGAACTGTAGCTATGTTAGTTGGGGCACTCTCTAGCTTCCACCGTGCTGTATGTGCTGCCCCAAACACAGCAGCGTCGATAGCAAGTTATTCATTCGTCACTGGTATTTGAAATTCGGCATACAGATAGTTTAGGACATGACAAACTATTATAGATACGTTTCGTATACTTATTACGATGTTGCTATGTGGTTGCGCTGCAGTGGAGTGCTGCAGAAGTACAGCACGGCCTATAACTAACTACAGAAAACTTGCAATCGTCTGAAATTCTGCACACATGTGCAGAACAGCATTGCAAACCATGCCGTATGAATTTCCCTCACTGGCAGTTAAGTTTGCATCTGTTTGCGCTGCAGTGGAGTGCTGCTGAAGTACAGCACGGCCTATAACTAACTACAGAAACCTTGCAATCGTCTGAAATTTTGCACACAAGTGCAGAATAGCATTGCAAATCGTGTTTCATGAGTTTCCTTCACTGACAGTAAAGATTGCATTTGTTTGCGCTGCAGTAGAGTGCTGCTGAAGTACAGCACGGCCTATAACTAGCTACAGATGAGTTGCAATCGTCGGAAATTTTGCACACAAGTGCGGCAGAGCATTGCAAATCGTGCCGTATGAGTTTCCTTCACTGACAGTAAAGTTTGCATCTGGTTGCACTGCAGTAGAGTCCTGCTAAAGTACAGCACGGTCTATAACTAGCTACAAGTAAGTTGCAATCGTCCGAAATTTTGTATGCAAGTACGGAAGAGCATTGCAAATCATGTATTATGAGTTTCCTTCACTGGCAGTAAAGTTTGCATTTGTTTGCGCTGCAGTAGAGTGATATATGCTATATACAGTAACTAAAACTATTGCAGCCCATGGATATTGGATGTTGGATTTCTGTCAAAATAGAGACAAAGGAAGAACTTGGAACTTTTCAAGCTTCTTTGTTCTGTACTTTCGGTTAACTATTAATGATTGGCGGAACTTTTAAAGTTTCTTTCACACAGCTTTAACGTTTTTGCTATTTACTGAGAACCTTAAAAATGAAATAAGACAAGAATAAAAATGCTCCGGTGGAGCATGAAAAATGCAATATGGGTGACATTCGGTTGTAAATGGACAGAGGACTAGGTTTTAAAACGTTAATATGGGAGGGGCAGGTTGTAAATGCCAGGAGGACTAGGTTAAAAGCGCACTAATATGGACCAGCTTCGCTGAACAACCCATATTCGCGGTCACTCATGCTCCACTCCACATGACATACGAGTAAGATCTACATTCTTCAGCTTTCAAAGCAAGCGGGACGATTGTGAAATATTAAAGCTTACGTATTCCAAATAAACAATGCAGTTCTGGTAGAAAGGTGTTCAAGATGTTTTTTCTGCAGTGTTAGCGCATAATCTTGTATTAAGTTGATGCGAAAAGCAGTTGACATTATGGACGTGTATTATTAAGTTGTATAATAAGGAGCACGACCACAATATGTACTTGCAGGCCATGCTGACAAAAGTCGTACAATTTTCCGAAGAACTGCCAATAGCAACAGCAAGCAGCAGCCGATAGAAACTCTGGACAGTTTTCGCGAATATGGGTTGTTCAGCGAAGCTGGTCCATGTTAACAAACAAACAGTTTATTCAGTAAGTCACAAAAATTTATGTACAATAATAAAAACGTTTACTGACTAGGACAACACAGAATTGTACAGACAATTACTTACGTGCGCCTCAATCTAAAACGTGAACGTTATTGAGAAAACATATATACGTGCATAATATTAACAAAACTGCATAAAACAGAATAAAACTCAGTCAGTCAGCCTTAAAAACCTTACAAAACACCGATATATCTGTATCTTTCAATTTTTGTTTAAAGGATTGCAAACTAGTAACATTTACGGTTTCTCTAGGAAGAGAATTCCAGACATTAACAACCCTGTTACCGAAAAAATGCTTTTTCTCGTTTCTACGACATGGAGCTGCCTGCAACATAAGATTATGACCCCGTAAACCCAAGTCACCCCTAAACATAACATAATCCGTAAGGTCAACTTTATCGAGTCCATTCACTAAACGATAGCATTGACAGAGGTCAGCTTTAATACGGCGTGATTCCAACGTTTCAAGACCTAAAGTTCGCAGTCTTTCGTAGTACGATTTATTTCTTAAACCGGGAATTCTTTTCGTATACCGCTTTTGGACATTTTCGATCAAAATAATATCCTTTTTAGTGTAAGGACTCCAAACAGAGGAATTATACTCGAGGAGAGGTCTGACATACGTTACAAACATAGCCACCAAAAAAGCCCAATCCCGAGAACTAAAACTCTTAAAAATTATGTTTGCACGAGTCGATGCAGTAACATGGACTTTTTCACACTGCTCAGAAAACGTAAGCTTATTATCAACGATGACACCTAGATCTCGAATACTGCCTACGCAGGGGATACCAACATTATTAATTTCATAGTTTCGACCAGGATTATTGAAACCAAAATGCATCATTACACATTTTTCCAGAGCGACTTTTAACTGATTTTCCTTTGCCCACCTAAAAACACCATCTATATCTTTAAGAAACTTCTCATAGTCAGCAGCAGTCTTACAGGGGAGATACAGCTTAGTATCGTCAGCATATATCTGGATTTTGCTAAACTCAACCCGATTTACAACATCGTTTATAAGTAAATGTATATATTTAATAAATACAGTAAACTTCATTCGAAAAACTTTGTTAACAAAATTGGCTTAAGAATGGAAAAAGATACATGTTCCTTCGAAATAGTGAACGATAACATTACAACAGGAAGGTATATAGTAAGGATTTGAAATTTAGAAATTTATAAGATACTAATATTTTTCCAGATCTGATTAAGGACAGCAGGTTCCGTCTACAAACGGAGGAGGAACGAGTTCAGAACGAAAGGAAAGAATGGAGTCAAATGTGTAAGTTTCGTATCTCTATATTTCATCAATGCCCAGGCCTTGGCTCTGTATTTCAGTTAAAATCAGACGGCGAGGGGGCTCGTGCAAATCAAATGTATATATTGAATAAAGAGCGTAAATCACAATAGACAAATTTAATTAGTAAACCTATATAATAATAATTATATAAACACCACTGTCTAAAATCTTTGTGACCGTAATTACTAGACACATCAGAGTAGTGAGGATTTCGAAATAAGAAATGTATAAAATTGTAATTTTATTGTAGACCTCATAGGGAAGAGCAGGCAGGTTGTGCGAAGAGTGGTGCAATGAGTTCAGAAGGCAATCCAAGAATGGTATCAAAAGTGTAAGTTTTGTACACTTCTATTTAAAATTAGCCTTTGTTCGTGTTTTTTTTTGGGAAAATGGGCCAAGTAATGCTGAAAAAATGTGCAATCTTATTCCTACTTACTATTTAGTGCTCAATTACAGCGAATAAATTAAATGTGAGCTAAAATGTGATATTATAATTGTTTCAGAAAGCCAGTACCAGTATCGTTCAAGTATAAACCGTTGCAATTCGAAGTGGAACCTTGCCTTGGTCCTCCACTTGCGACATCATCTCCGGTTTCCAGTGTAAATCAGGGGCTATCATTGGAAACTGGCCGAAATGAAACAAATGATGTTTCGCGTTTTCTGTGAGATATGATTTTTTTAAGATTATTTTGGGTTTTAAATAGAATAATATGTATCTGTTTTTGGCATTAGTTCTTTTCGTTATTCCCTATCGGAGATTCATTTTCTAACAGAAGAATATCTTCTGCTGCGTTCTTTTCTGCTGTTCGAAGAAAAGACAAACGGCAGATGTGTTTTCTTCTATTGTTTTGACACGAATGTCTCAACTGGTTTGGGTTGTTAGTTGCCCTGTCTCACTATTACTTCAGGAATACAAATTATTTAGTGGCTCATTCTTCTTCTCAATGTGTGGAATTATATGGTCTCTTTTTCTTACTTTTTGTGAATACTAGGAACATTAATTTGATAAAATAAAATGATAAAATTTGGTTGTTTCAGGGGCGGTGACCGGAATGTGTCTGAGCATGAGGATATGAACAAGAATGATTTGCCAGAGTAAGAGGATACATATAAGTTTGAGACAGAAACAGATTGTACACAAAATTATTTATTGTTTTAATTCTTCTAACATAAACATTACCATATAATAATATTTTTCTATTAAAGTAAGTAGTGATTGCATAGTTATCTTCTTCTTTTGTACTTTTCTTCTTAATAGATGGATTCGATGGAGTTGGGAAAGGAATAGTATATCGTTTTAGCTCACGAATTGGTTATGTATTCATTTGTATGTATTTGTCTTCGGGCCAATTATCGTTTATATTGTGTATTTTGTATTCCCTTACTAGCGGAGTTCAGTTTTTGTTCTTTTGTACTTTTCTTTACAGATTGGTAGAGGCTTCAAATTCTACAGTGAATCGAGAGAACCGCAGAAACGCTACGAGAATGGCTGCTCGGTATTACTAAGTTCCTTCCTTTTCGTAAACTAAAGATCTAAAGATCTAGAACTAAAGTGATAAATTAAATCTTTTTCTCCTGATGAGTAGTTCCCTGTGTATCCGCATATTAGAAATCTGCTCATTTAAAATATATTATTACATATTGCTTTATTTTAATCAAATGAATAGCCATTATTTTATTTGTGTCTCGTCATGATTATTACAGAAAAGCGAAAGGAAGAATCACAGCCTGCAGCCAAGCTGACATGGACCGTTCGAATAGGATACCAGGAGTGAACAATGCGAAAAAGAGGGTTGGAAATAGGTACGAGAAGAAAAATTGAAATTTCTACTGTTGTCGAGTATTCTTGTTAATTCTTCTCTAAGTTAACATTGTGTGTATTAAAAATGCGAAGTGCATGTTGTCATTTTAATGTACGTCAGTGAAATTTCGGGAATAAGAAAAACCGTATGCACAAACTCTATATCTCATTTTTCAATATTTCCGTGCATTCATAGCAATTTGAATTGTGATTTGCGCCTGAAACAATTTTATAGATTTTTGAAATACTTATTACCACATTAAAGAGTCGTCTAATTTTAATAGTTGAAATCATTAACACATGACATTTCAACAAACACCTTAAATTACTGAACAAGTTTGAGACTAACGATAAATTTATTAATTTCATAAACTCGTTAAATGTACATTCTGCAATATTAAACATCAATAAAAGAGCGGTATCAAAGTCCAAAAGTCAGGAAACTCAACAAGTCATGTATCCCCTACCAACTTAATTGAAAAAGACGAATCCCTGCTTATCTAAGACATATAATATTTAGTAATACTGTCAATGTATGTCCCCTTTGAATATTTTAGGTGCCTGAATATGTCATCGAAATGCTCGAAACGTGTAAGTCAAAAGAAGAGCCGGAAAGGAGGAGAGGCGTTTCTCGATTTATCGGCGAAGGAGAAGAATTTGAAACCTTGGAGAAGCGATGCAATTTGTTCAGGGAAGAAGAAAAAGAAGACGAGAAAAGGGAAAAGGTAAAAACAGCGGAACGAATATACTAAAAGAAATTCAAACAAATGAAAACAGTTTTACGACAAAAGTAAAATTGCACAAACTGTTGATGTTAAAATGAGATTGACAAACTTCATTTTTCCATTACATCGCAGAACTGTAATGAGTGTTCTACATTGTAAATGTATGTAAATATATAGCATCATAAAATGTTTTTAGGAAAAAAAATCATCCAAAGGGAAACACAGACGCAGGAGACAGTTGAGTTCATCTTCATCATCCTACGAGAGTTCAGCCACGTCGTCGTGTGAGACAAGGAAAGGGAACAAGGAATCTGTACTGGAAATCAGTAAGAAAAGCAATAAAACGCCAGTTACTATATTAAAAAATAAAAAGACTAACAAAGAATAACTTGTTTGTATTCGCTGACGTAGTTCGTTTATGTTTCAGTTTCAACAATCAAATTTATTATGAAAATGCATTGTTCTTCTTCAGTGAAAGCGAAACTGATAGCGGAACTGATCTGAAGAACTTCATAGTCTCTGACAACAGCAGCGACGACAGTCGCCCATCACGGAAGCACAACAGGAGAGGGAGTGGGAAACAGGATCGTGGAAACGCCGCTGGTTATTGGTAATAAAATTTGTTCTTAAAAAATAAAAATTATACAGATATTTCTCGTCACGTACTTTAATCATGTTTTGGATAGACGAGTTGAATGTATAAAAAGTTAATTTGGAGCTAGATTTGCTGTCAGTAGTCCCCACACACACTACAACTATATGTAAACTAATTTACATATTCAATCTTTTCAAGCGAGAAATGGAAACTCTGACATGTATTGTAACTGGAAAAGGGGTTTTCTCAAAAATAATTTAGCGAAATAAGCTTGTTCTATACTTATACTATGTATTGCAGTTTAGCCGTTCTATTTTCAGTGCATCCCTTGGGACTGCTTGAAAGAATGAAAAAGAATTCGTCCCAGAAAAATAACTTTGTTACTGTCTTGTTATTTTATGGGTTATTAAAGAATGAAGTGAGATCTATTTGCTTTGTTTAAAATTTAGTATTTTGTGGAATTAAAACTATGTGAAGAATTATGTTTTAAAATGTGATAGATGTAAGTCAACTTTATTTTAAACTATTTGAAAAAGTAAGATAATGGCAATATGAATTGAGACAGACATAGTTAAATGCTTATCTCCCCCGCTCCCTGACAACTGATCAAAAACTTAAGTAATACATCTCCTCTTCTTCAGAACTATGGTTTACTCATCATCAACCCTGACAAACTAAACGTAAGAACAACAGGCACACTTTTCTGTAGAGATCAGGATCACGGTATACTTATGCTGCAGCTGAAATAATACATGTCCTGTTTCAACCTGACAACGTATTCATCTTAACAAGACAGGCATGCTATAGAAAGATGTCCTGTCAGAAGCCTGACATTTTTACAAAAATGAAGCCCACTGGAAATCAGTGAACAGGGGAGTTGTGCAAATAAAGACTGGCTTGACCCCAAGATAGGCTTGCTACAGATATATGTCCTGTTCAGGACAACTGACTTTTGACTATGTTTGCACAATTTTAGAACGGTATCTTGTAAGCAGCGATCAGGGCGAGGCAAAGTTTGTATGTTTGTTATGTTGAGCTTTAGCCGGACGACATCAACTTGAGAACACTAGCAAACACGCTAGGCTACATTGCGTTGTTTTTTTGAGGCTTTAAGCTTTTTTGCATCAAAGGTAGTACTGTCATGTGTCAATAAACTAAGTTTGCATTCCATTAGTTAAAACTCATTTTCTTCCCTACCATTAGGAAATCTGTGTACAGAGGGAACAGTGTAAAAAGGTGTACAAGCTTGTCTATACAGCCAATGAAAATGCCTACTGGCAGTCTCGATTAGTACAGGCGTGTGAACATTTGTACACGTGTGTGAACGTCTTTATGGCAAATACTGAATGCCAGTTTATTTTGGCTAACCTAGAACTTTTGGACTCACCTAAAAAGTTACTAGCTGGCTAAGCTACCTCGAACTTTTTTTTTTAAAAAAACCGGAAGTAGGAATCGAACCCACACTTGCGACTTAAGAGTCAACCCTTCTTACCACTCGGCCATTCCGACTATGAAGTTAGGGTGCAAAAAGAGACCTATGAATGAATGCTAAGTTTGCAAGTGCTGCGTGGGATCTTCTGCTCAGTTTTCCTTCCTTGATCTTTTTTGTTAAGTTTTCGACGTAATTAGTTAATTATTTAGTCTTATTTTCGACAATTTAGCCTATTGCTTTGTTTCTTTCAGACCTACACAACTTGAGGAATAATGTTGAGCCAACCGTAAATCAGTGAACAGGGCGGTTATGCAAATGAAGACTGGCTTCCCTGCAAGACAGGCATGCTATACACACAAACAGCCAAACCCCCCCAAGCACACGTATGATGCTATACACACATGTCCTGTTCAAACCTGACAATCTATACATAAGAACAGGACAGGCATGCTATTGATACATGTCCTGTCCGAAGCCTGACATTTTTAGAAAAAAGAAGCCCACTGGAAATCAGTGAACAGACTTATACAAATGAAGACAAGCTAGACTGCAAGACAGGCATGCTATAGATACATGTCCTGTTCGAACCTGACAATCTATACCTAAGAACAGGACAGGCCTGCTATAGATACATGTCCTGTCCGAAGCCTGACATTTTTGCAAAAAGATGCCCACTGGAAATGAGTGAAAAGGGGGCTTATACAAATGAAAGGCTAGACTTAAATGAAAGACTAGACTTCAAGACAGGCATACTATCGATACATGTCCTGTAAGAACCTGACAATCTATACATAAAACAGAACAGGCATGCTATAGATAGATGTCCTGTCCGAAGCCTGACATTTTTGCAAAAAAGATGCCCACTGGAAATGAGTGAAAAGGGGACTTATACAAATGAAAGGCTAGACTTAAATGAAAGACTAAACTTCAAGACAGGCATACTATCGATACATGTCCTGTACGAACCTGACAATGTATACATAAAACAGAACAGGCATGCTATAGATACATGTCCTGTCCGAAGCCTGACATTTTTGCAAAAAAGATGCCCACAGGAAATGAGTGAAAAGGGGGCTTATACAAATGAGAGGCTAGACTTCAAGACAGGCATACTATCGATACATGTCCTGTAGGAACCTGACAATCTATACATAGAACAGAACAGGCATGCTATAGATACATGTCCTGTCCGAAGCCTGACATTTTTGCAAAAAAGATGCCCACTGGAAATGAGTGAAAAGGGGGCTTATACAAATGAAAGGCTAGACTTCAAGACAGGCATACTATCGATACATGTCCTGTAGGAACCTGACAATCTATACATAGAACAGAACAGGCATGCTATAGATACATGTCCTGTCCGAAACCTGACATTTTTGCAAAAAAGATGCCCACTGGAAATGAGTGAAAAGGGGGCTTATACAAATGAAAGGCTAGACTTAAATGAAAGACTAAACTTCAAGACAGGCATACTATCGATACATGTCCTGTAGGAACCTGACAATCTATACATAGAACAGAACAGGCATGCTATAGATACATGTCCTGTCCGAAACCTGACATTTTTGCAAAAAAGATGCCCACTGCAAATGAGTGAAAAGGGGGCTTATACAAATGAAAGGCTAGACTTCAAGACAGGCATACTATCGATACATGTCCTGTAGGAACCTGACAATCTATACATAGAACGGAACAGGCATGCTATAGATACATGTCCTGTCCGTAGCCTGACATTTTTGCAAAAAAGATGCCCACTGGAAATCACTGAACAGAGGGAAAGATGTAAAATGGTATACAGGCTTGTTTATACAGCCAATGTAAATACCTACAGCCAGTCTCGTTAGTACAGGCATGTGATGATTTGTGTGCCTACTACAGGCGTGTAAATGTCTGCATGTCTTGTACAGGCGCGTGATTGTCTGTATGCCTAGTATAGGCGTGTGATTGTTTGTAGTAGTTGTCATGAGAGCTATGATATTAGGCAAATTCCATTAAATACACTGGAGGGGGTGACGCATGAATTGGGCGCCGTCTCTTTTCGCGATTCAGAGTACACTGCCACTTCCGCGAAGACGTATTTTATTAAATAATATCCAAGCCTGTTTATTGGCATTACTTTGAAATTGAATCAGCTTTTGACCGATTTGGGGAGTGCGGGGCCAATTTTTTGGCTTGTTGCCTGTTTCGTATTTTAGCCTTAAAAACTTGTTCAGTCTTCGCTCATTTAGAACTCCCTGCTTTATTGGCCTGGCTAAGTCACTGTGATTTTATGTTGAGAAGCTTTTACGTTTGCCGCGACAAATATTCCACCAATGTCTGCTGAGATACCAGGGAGCCTGCCTACCCAAAGACAAATTGCAGCTCGTTATTTTCTCTCCGCAATTGTCTACTTTAAATCTGCGTGTATTTAAATTTAAATACATAAAATTATCTTTCCACTAATAATCATTTTAAAAATGATCTACTTGTGGTGGGATCTAATCCACCACGAAATAAAATGTCCCTCGACTTGGTCAAGTAGGACAGCTCAGTTGGACCTATTTCTGATCCTACTTTAGATTGCAGTTTTTTTGCAGGTTTCAATTTCAGTCACTGGAACTTTTGCGAACGAGTAAAGCGGAGTTAAACGAGTTAAATTTATTTATTATACCGCCGGAGGGGGTATACTTGTAATGGGTTGACCCGTCTGAATTCCTATGTTTTGCATGTAAATTGATTGGCGCGGAGGATTTCCGTCCTATCTTCAACACATGCCCTAGTACGCAGGTTTTTTCGCCCAACAATTTTTCTCTGATTTTGCAATTTTTAGAGCACTGTTGCAGTCGATTTACTTCAATTTTATATATTTTATTATATTTTATTTTATTATATTTATATATTTTATTTTATTTTATTTTATTTATATATATTTTATTTCAATTTACTCTGCAAACTGTTTTGCAAAAGATCACTGTCTGCCTTTTCTCATATTACTGAATATCGGGCGTTATTTTCCTGTCACTTGATTGGCACAAGGTTAAACAAATCAGTAAATAGCTAAAACTGTAATTACAAATTTCGTATGAAAAGATTGATTTTGCGCTTGCACTGTATTGGTTTCATTCGTGTTTGCTTTGCTTTAGAATTTAGATAAAATAAATTGTTAAAAATAAAGATATATAGATAAATCATAATTTTCTGTTTCTCGGTTTAGTCGATAAATTTGTTCAAGTTAGAGTAGTGTAGAGGTTCAACTGCTCGCTTGGCGCTGTTCCGGATACAGATTGAATCCTTCTTCCGGTAGTATTTTAGTTTCAGAATTGGCAATGGCAATAAAATAGTGCCATCTTTGTCTCAAAAACCGCAAATCTGGGATGTTCTATGAAAACAAACAAAACATTGAACACATATATTTCAAACACCACGGCGGCGTTTTTCCCCTTTAGAGGGTTACTTGTTTATTTATTTCATGAAGGAGTTAAACTCGAAAAAGGCAAGCTTAAGTGGTGTTAAACGAGATAAAAGATTTAATTTTTACTGTACTCTATTGTACTACACTCATTCGCGAAGAGGCCCTGAGTTGTGAGAACACCAATGCTGCTGTACTCAACTACCGAATTCTGTCAGATAATTACAACAGAGCATAAACAACAAAAACTGTTTTGCAAACGCTGTGAGTTTGCTGTCATTAATGGTGATGATGTTTTAATTGCAAGATTTTTCCTTTTTATTCCTGCTGGAGCAGGAATGTGAAGTATCTCAGCTATTGGAACTAACGCTAGATACTATTTACTGCAAACATAAGTAGTGGATGGAAAAACATCAACTAACGTATTTTTCTAATTTAAGGTTCCTTTTGCTAATATCTCACTACACATCACCTCCCCACTGAATTTCAAGCATGCTTCACTGGTCAGGACGGACAAACAGACCAGTAACCGGATGCAGTAATTCCGGTCTGCGTCGGGTTCTTTGACTTCGACGCAGTTGAGGGACCGGGGCGCGGTTGTTCCTACGCGGACCACCGACGGCGGGCACACTGGAGCTTGCCACAACAATAGGCTTTTGCTTTTGCTTGCACAGTGGCACTTTACTGAAGCCGGCTTCTGTTGACTGGCTGACTGGCGGCTGCTGTGACTCTGCAACTTCTCTTTTCCGGAGTTGATCGACATGGCGGCGCCAGTTTAGGTCCAATCGAGAGATAGGTTTAACTCTATACGATAAGGAACCAGCTACATGTGTTACTACAGCAGGCACCCATTTTGTCCCCTTTCCAAAATTAAGTGCCCAAACAGGGTCTCCAACGTTGAAACTGCGATTTGGAAGATCACCTCGGAAAACTTTAGTTGATAGACTCTGTCTCCGTGGAGGATGAATTTGTAGATGAACCTGTTCATCAGTAGTTCATCTGGAGATTTTCCCGTAGCTGGGTTTGGTGTTGTGCGATAGTAGAGTAGAAAACTGGCTAGCATCTTGGAGGAGTCAGTTTCGCCGGAACGTTCTGCTCGCTTGAAATGAGATTTGAAGGTGCGCACGAAACGCTCAGCTTCACCATTCGACTTCGGATGGTAAGGAGCAGTCAAAATGTGAGATATTCCATTTTGACTGCAGAATCTGGCAAACTCTGTTGATGTAAACTGAGGTCCATTATCCGAAACAATATTTTCGGGAATACCATGGGTGGCGAAAATGTATCTTAAGGTCTTAATCAGGGATATCGTTGTTGTGGACTTCATAGGGGCTACTACTGGCCACTTTGAAAACGCGTCCACAGCAATTAGCCACATGTTAGTGAAGAAAGGCCCTGCAAAGTCAAGATGTAGTCGCTCCCAGGGTTTGGACGGGGTAGGCCACGATGAAGTTCGATCTGACAAGGCAGATCCGCAACTTCCTGGCACGGAATGCATTTTCGGACCATTGATTCAATTTCAGCATCAATTCCCGGCCACCAAACATGTTTTCGAGCGATTGCCTTCATACGAGCCATTCCACAATGAGAAAAATGTAACGAATGCTGATGTGCCTGATGTTTTTTGGAATTACCACTCGCAAACCAACTAAGATGCAACCTTTTTGTATCGTGAAGTCTGTTTCGCGACGCTTGAATGGTAATAAAGACGAATCTCCTTTATCGTTGCTCCATCCATTTTGAACGTTGCAGAGAACTTTATTCAGCAAGGAATCTTTACGGGTTTCAGCAGCAATGGTCCTGTACGATAAGGGCAGAGAGTTTATCAGCTCTTCTTGGACTTGGTCCACTTCCGACTCGGTGAAAACGTTGAAAACCATGGGTTCGAAAGGAAGCGTGGGTTCAATGTCGCCTGGACCATCCAGCGGAAGCCGAGAAAGGAAATCTACATTACCGTGTTGGAGCGTCGCCTTATAGCTAATATCATTGGTATAAGCCGATAAGATGATGGCCCATCGCTGAAGCCTATTTACGGAGTATTGAGGAATCCCTTTGGCTGGATTGAAAATCGTTACCAAATGCTTGTGGTCAGTCACCAGAAGAAATTTCTTTCCCCAGAGATATTGGTGAAATTTCTTTACTCCATGAATGATTCCCAAGGCCTCCCTCTCTATTTGGGAGTAGGCTTTTTTGCAGAATTCAGTGTTCTAGAAGCGTAGGCAATTGGCCTTTCTGTTCCATCTGGGAAAATGTGGAATAGAACAGAACCAATTCCTACCGAGCTGGCAGCACATGCGAGCCCAATAGGCAATTTGGGATTGTAGTGCACTAGCAGGTCCATTGAAGTTAATGCATTCTTCAGTTTCTTGAAAGCGTCGTTGTGGATCTCCTTCCAATGGAAAACAGCATTTTTCTGTAGTAGTGCATTCAGATGTGACGTAAGATTCGCCATTTGAGGAATAAACTTTCCGTAGTAGTTTACAGCTCCCAAGAAAGAACGCAATTTACTAACAGTAGCAGGAATGCGCATTTTCAGAATTTCATCAACTTTTGGAGGAAGCGGACGGATGCCATCCTTGTTCACAAGGACACCAACGTAATCGACGGAATCTTGAAGGAATTTGCACTTTGCCAGATTAACAATGAAACCAAAATCCTCCAACCGTTGAAACAGGAGTGACAAGTTGTCTAAATGTTCCTTGTCGTCTTTGCCGGTGACAATAATGTCATCCAAATAAGAAGCTATTCCAGGCAAATCTTTAACCATGTTTTCTATTAAGCGCTGAAAAATAGCTGGAGCTGGAACAATTCCAAATGGCATTCTCTTGTATTTGTACAGTCCGCGATGCGTGTTAATCACTAACAGCTTTTGCGATTCTTCAGCCAACAGGATTTGCAGATACGCGTCTGCCAAATCTATTTTGGTGTATTTTTGACCAAATGCAATCTTAGCAAACAATTCTTCTGGTCGCGGAATGGGGTGTTGATCAACCTGCAATTGTGAGTTAACAGTAAGTTTGAAATCACCACATACGCGAACCGCCCCTGTTGGTTTCACAACTGGAACGATTGGAGCTGCCCAATCAGAGAAATTAACCTTTTCGATAACACCTCTGGCTTCCAATCTGTCCAGTTCTTTAGCAACTCCGTCCCTCAAGGAAAAAGGAATTGGGCGTGATTTGTGGAAAATTGGGTGAGCATCAGGTTTCAGCTGCAACTTTGCTTCAACCTTTGTACATGTCCCCAATTTATCACCAAACAGGCTGCTGTACCTTTGTAGCAATTCTTTAAACGCCCTTGGCAAATTAGGGTGTACTTCTGAGCAACCTTTAATTGAATTGATTTGAAGCACAGAAGGCCAATCCAGCTTTAGCGTTCCAAGCCAGTCTCTACCCAGAATGTCTTGTGCTTTACCCTTAACAACGGTTACGGGCAGTACAGTACTTTGATCCTTATGTTCAACTTGTATTGTTGTTGTACCAAGCACCGGTACTTTGCTACCAGTATAGCTTTCCAACTTGAGATGGGACTTTGACAACGACTGTCCTCCCACACGACCCCACGTAGACTCTGAGAGCAGTGTCAAGCACGATCCAGTGTCAACGACGAGGTCAGTTGGACAGCCATTTAGGGCAATGGAAACAGTAATTGGTTTAGTCAGATTTGGTTTAATCTGATGTACTCTTATAGTTCCAACCGTATAGGATTCATCACCACTGTCGCTGTCACTGGTTGCACACGGGTCAACGAAATGGACACGTGCTCCATCTTTGCGCTTTTTGGAATGTGCAGTAGCCGTCTTGCTACCGCCAAACTTGGACTCACGACAGACCTTCGACAGGTGGCCAGCTTTCCCACAGGAATAGCAGGAAGAGTTACGATACTTACAGTCCTGTCGGAAATAGGTCTGGGAACCACAGGAAAGCATTTACCAGAAGGTGCCGTATTCATGGGTTTGCCTTTCTGAATCTTGGCAGCGTTCACCGAAAAAGTGTCACTTTGGGCAGGCGCCATCGTTTTGGACTTTACGGTAGCCGATTCACCGTTAACCGCGATTTCGACAGCTCGAGCAAAGCACAAGTCCTGTTCATGAGACAAGAGAGTCTTGCGTATTGCCTGATCTCTCAGTCCCGCCACAAATCTGTCCCTTAAGGCACGATTAAGAAACTGTCTGTATTCGCAGAACGTAGCAAGCCGCTGCAGTTCCGCCACAAAATCAGGAATACTTTCTTGAGGCTTCTGGTCTCGTCGATTGAACTCGAAACTTGCAGCAATTGGGGAAAGTTTAGGCTTGAAATGCAATTCCAGTTCAGTTACAATGTCATTAAATGTTAGATCATCAACATCTCTCGGCAGAACTCTGTTCCGAAGAATTCTGTAAACGTCAGGCGATAAGGAAGTCAAGAGGAAACCCGCTTTCCTCTCATCAGAAATTCGGTCGGGATCTGGAAAGTTCACATTCAGGAATTTTCTGAATCGCTTGACGTAAATTGGCCATTCGTCGGAATTAGGATTGAAAGGTTCTGGCACTCCGAATAACTGAGTAGCCATGACAGTGCGCCAAATGAAGTATCTCAGCTATTGGAACTAACACTAGATACTATTTACTGCAAACAAAAGCAGTGGATGGAAAAACATCAACTAACGTATTTTTCTAATTTAAGGTTCCTTTTGCTAATATCTCACTACATATCAGAATGTATAACAAGGAAACAAGTATGTTTAGTGCATTGTGAGGCATTTCTGCATTCAGAAGCTCTATCTTCAACACAGGGCTAGCTTAGGTCAGATTGTTTGCATTCGGATTTTGCAAATTAGGTTTTGGAGCCAATTTAGCCTTCGCGCAGTCTTCGGCTGTCAGCAATCTGCACGATTGCAGATTTTTGAGCACCCGTGTAGCTTGGGAGCTACACATGGTGCATTAGGCAATTCAAGAGTTTCTAATACCAAGGTCCTTTTCGCGAATGGGTTAAACGAGTTAAAATTAACTCGATCCTTTTCGCGAATGGGTTAAAGGAGTTAAATTTTACTCGCCGAGTTAAGCAGAGTTAAAATTTATAACCCTTCGGTCATTCGCGAAAAGAGTTAAAATTAACTCTTTTAACTCTACTCTTTTCGTGAATGAAACGTGAGTTAAAAGCCTGCGGAGTTAAATTTAACTCTACCCTTTTTATGAATGGGTTAAATTTAACTCGCTCACGGCATTTTACATTGAATTTTAACCCGCGTCTCAGCACGCGGGTTAAACGAATCGAAATCTTCTATCTCCTACATTGTTATTGCCAGGTTTTGTGCGCGTAATAAAGCTTTAAATGTGACAATATATATAATCCAACCAATGAAAGCGCAACACATAATTTCATTGGATGATTCATAATGCATCAGAATTACTTAAGCATTTGCCAATGTTCTGCTGAATTGTTTACGCTAAAGCAACGAAATAGGCTACTTAATAAAATAAAAATAGATGAAACAAAAATGACTTAAACATGCTGCACTGTAAAAATTAAATTAAAATACCTAATTAATTATAATTAAATTAAATTAAATTATATAATTAAATAAGCTCTAGATTATTATTGTAACTTATTTAACTCCATTTTATCATTGCAAATTTGAAGTATGTAAGAGAGCTGGCAACATGAAAAGCCGAATCAACGGGACACTACAACTAACCTAAACCTCAATTTTTTTTTCAAAAATGGGTTAATTAAAGCGCTAAGTTTGTCAGGAAAATCACTGTAAACTTTGAAATTTTTGAAACTTTAGACTTTATGAAAGGACATCTAGACAAATGTTACTCGAACTTAGCTGCTACTGGTAATGCTCATGAGAATTACAGAACAGGATCAATTGTTATCCCAACTGTGGTTCTAAGGGCAACCATTTCAATTCAAATTTGAAATTTCAATTGAATTTTAATAAACAAATATTTTTCCAAAAAATTTTGCTGCTCCTATCTGTCAGTATTAAAGTTTATGTGAAATTGACCAAAATTGTTCATGTTTTTTGGAAGACCACGGGAATCAAATTCTGCTGAAAATATGTATAGAGGTTTTTGGGCTCTGCCGTGGTCTCAGCAAACGAGCATGGTACCTATTTTTCGGTTCAACTATGTGCTAGCACTTTGTTGTCGGCTAAATTGCAAGCTGGCAATAGAAACAACGAAAACCTGGACTGTCTTCAGATTAGTTTTCAGTTTTCAGTTTTCAGGGTTGTGTTTAGAGGCATATGTATGTAGATCTCTTTCGGAGGACCCCTCCCACCAAATGTAACTTCAGTTATTACTAAACTAACTCATAGTTCAGAAGTTTATCACACACACACACACACACACACACACACACACACACACACACACACACACACACACACACACACACACACACACACACACACACACACACACACACACACACACACATACACACACACACGCACGCACACACACACACACACAAAACACACACACACTCACACACACACACTCACACACGCACACACACACACAAAACACGTTACACGAAAGGGAGCCGCAAGCTCCGCCTTACCTCTGATTGACAGGTCTTCCCCGAACCCCGAAAGTTTCCCCAAATTGGAGATCAGTCGTGGTTTGGCCGCCGTACGAGTCAGTCGATTTTGCTTCAGTCTTAACTAGTTCGTATTCTTGGACGACCGAGGCCTTTGGGAGAGACCGGTCTACACTTTGACTTGGATTGTTGGAAAGTCCATTTAAGAGACCTGTGTGTATACTTGCATTCCTCGGGACCGGCCACGACTCTGTTTTTTCTTCTCTCTAACCGACCTCAAACTATTTGCTGTGTTTTCCTTTACCCTACCCTGCCCATTCTTCGGAAGACCTACCAATCCTGACCTGACACATCGGATTTGGGTGAGAGTGAGTGAGTTTGACAGACTAAGTGGGTTAACGATATCATGATTGTGTGAGTGAGATTTTAAAGGAGCATCATCTAAAACTTGAGGCTCGAAACAGAATTCAAATCTTGATTGAACTAAAACTATTTGTATTGTGCTTGTCTGACCTTGTGTAATCATGTATCCTGTTTGTGACTACCTAGAATTTATTATCTTTGTATTTTAAACTGTAGATAATACTATTCTGTGCTTAACCATGATTGTAACTGCTTCATTAAAATCATAATTTAATTTAATTAATAGTTAACTTGGCTTCGTCTGCGTCAGAGCGAGAGTTAGGACTTGGATAGGTAGGAACTAGCGAAGTATAGAGAGAGTACATAACATTTTGGAACACATTGGTTGAATTGATAGCTATGACCCCTGCACTTGTGTTCGTATAAGTCTGATCTGATTTGGTCAAGAAAATGAAGTAAACGCTGGCCAGCAGGCGGATCCACGAAGGATACAAGGCATTAATCATAGAGAAATAATGAAAAACGCCTGCCTGCAGTCACTAAGGCCGTAGCCTTAGTCCGAACAGGAGGAATACCAGTGGGCGCTGCGAGAGCTCTTACCCAGAGAGAACTAATCTCTAAAACTCCTGCCTGGTTGTCCAAGAAGGACGGCCAGCTCGGCTCTATCTGCGCTGCAATCATAAGCCAGAGAAGTTTTATCAAAAACTCTCTGACTCGTCCTATGCACAGAAAGAGGACTGCAGTGGCCAGCGGATCTCCGTAGAGAAAAACAGCATTTACGTCAAGAAAATGAAGTAAACGCTGGCACAGCAGGCGGATCCACGAAGGATTACAAGGCATTAATCATAACTAAATAATGAAAAACCCCTGCCTTCAGTCACTAAGGCCGTAGCCTGTGCCTAATGCTGTTTGTGTCTCTACAGAGACCCGCTGGCCACTGCAGTCCTCTTTCTGTGCATAGCACAGTCAGAGAGGTTTTGATAAAACCTTCTCTGGCTATCAGCACAGATAGAGCCGAGCTGGCTGTCCTTCTTGGACAACCAGGCAGGAGCTCCAGAGATTAGTTCTCTCTGGGTAAGAGCGCTCACAGCGCCCATTGGCTCTCTCCTGTTCGGACTAAGGCTACGGCCTTAGTGACTGCAGGCAGGCGTTTTTCATTATTTCTCTGTGATTAATGCCTTGTATCCTTCGTGGATCCGCCGGCTGGCCAGCGTTTACTTCATTTTCTTGACGTAAATGCTGTTTGTATCTCTACGGAGATCCGCTGGCCACTGCAGTCCTCTTTCTGTGCATAGCACAGTCAGAGAGGTTTTGATAAAACCTTCTCTGGCTATGTTGCAGCACAGATAGAGCCGAGGTGGCTGTCCTTCTTGGACAACCAGGCAGGAGCTCCAGAGATTAGTTCTCTCTGGGTAAGAGCGCTCACAGCGCCCATTGGCTCTCTCCTGTTCGGACTAAGGCTACGCCCTTAGTGACTGCAGGCAGGCGTTTTTCATTATTTCTCTCTGATCTGATTTGGGAAAGACCAGTGCTGATTACTGACTAGCAGAAATAAGTGATTAATTTTGAAAGAAAAGGAAGTAAAAACGACCCCCAACTAGCCTTTTCTTTACATATATACAACTTAAATCGTAAAAATCTTTGGTTGGTTCCCCATGAGTTGTAGTTTTATCCATGTTGTTAAGCCTTTAAAAGCTTAAACTTTAAAACTTTGCTGCAGATTGGTCAATAATTTGTTGGAACGGATACATTTCAGCAAAATCGGTGAAAAACTGTAAATTACACACGGGGATACGCCCTGATTGCCCTAATACAGGATGACGCTGCATTTAAGATGTAATAAATGTCTATTAATGAAATGAGTAAATATCTTGGCTTATTTTATTTAAAATTTTCCAAACGTTGGAAAGTGTTTTAAAATTCTCAAATGGTGAAAACTTGGACATTGCATAAGCAAAAATTATAATTTTTTAACTCTTTTCACGTATGCAGAGAGTTAATTTTAACTCTCCCGGTTTTAACTCTTTTAACTCATTGATTTTTAACCCTGCAGAGTTAAAAGAGTTAAAAACAGGCAGAATTAAATTTAACCCTGCGCATTCATGAAAAGGGTTAAGAGAGTTAATTTTAACTTTACTCTACTCTACTCCACCCATTTGCGAAAAGGCTCCAAGAGTAAAACACTCAGCTCTTTCTAATAGAATAAGCCTGCAAGATGCTCGAAACCTTAAGGCCGAAATCCGAAATGAAATGAGTAAGGGATGTGCTCAAAAGTCTTTTCCAAATCTTTCGCATATACGATTTCTATATGCGTTTTAAAATCGTATTTTTGGTTCAAGGAATTCGTATTTTGGTTTTTATGAGCCTTAACTTTTATTCTGCCAAAACTAGCATGTTCTTTTGAAAATTGGCTTCTTGTCATTCTTAAAAAAGTTAAGTTAAAGGTTGTCGTCAGTCTGTATCACTGGCATGCTGTATTCTGTTTTACAGCTATGTTGCTAAGATGAAGCTATGTAACAATTCGCAGTATCCCTTCGCAAGCGTTTTGAATTCACAGCTGCTTTTGAGAAAAAACTTAATAGCAACAAGCAATATGGCGTGCAAAAGGTTAAATGTTTACTGAGCGACAATTTTATAAATTGTAGGCCTGCTGCGCAGCGGACGCTAATCGTGAAGTTAACGCTGCTGCATTAAGGAAAATAATAGGCTGTCGTCGGTTTAAATTTGCCAGTTGCTGTGTGTTCGTTACTCATTACAGTGAAGGAGAACTATAAACTTTGCAATTGCCGAGTGCTTTATCCTTTGTAACAGAAATATGAATCTAAAGCTTTTCATTTAACATGATGTGCAAAACGGCATGTCTGTCTGTAAAAACCTGTCAAAAAGTTTTCCTGTCAGAGCAAAAGAAACCTGTTTATTCTGATTTAGCTTGTTCCATTTCCGATTCCTGTTTGCTTTATGAGTCATCATTCATGAAGAATTTCAAAATAGAATCTTATGTGTAAATCATGCTCTGCCATCTTAAAGCATTGTTTTACATGCATTCATGTAACTTCTTATGTTTTGCACGTAAACGCGTGGAAGCTGGATGGCAGAGCAAACATAAGAGACCTGCTGCGCTGAGGCGCAGCAGGAAAAAGCTTGGACATAAAAGAAATCGTATTTTTGGAAGGAAGGATTCGTATATACGGTTTTAAAGTAAACGTATTAAATATTTCGTATATGCGTTTTACTTTTGAGCACATCCCTAAATATCTTGGCTTATTTTATTTAAAATTTTCCAAACGTTGGAAAGTGTTTTAAAATTCTCAAATGGTGAAAACTTGGACATTGCATAAGCAAAAATTATAATTTTTTAACTCTTTTCACGTATGCAGAGAGTTAATTTTAACTCTCCCGGTTTTAACTCTTTTAACTCATTGATTTTTAACCCTGCAGAGTTAAAAGAGTTAAAAACAGGCAGAATTAAATTTAACCCTGCGCATTCATGAAAAGGGTTAAGAGAGTTAATTTTAACTTTACTCTACTCTACTCCACCCATTTGCGAAAAGGCTCCAAGAGTAAAACACTCAGCTCTTTCTAATAGAATAAGCCTGCAAGATGCTCGAAACCTTAAGGCCGAAATCTCTGGGGGGGGGGCTTCTCAGCATGTAAGCATACAACGCTGACATTTTTAAAAGTGGGCGTTTTCGACAAATTAAATACTATAACTTAAAGCTAGGAAATTCATACAGCAATTATTTTTATATCATTATGTTTTCTAGAACTAGATTTTTTATATAAAAATTATATAGTTCGGTACAAAGCCGGCATGCCACGACAATTCTGGGAATTTCATCATTTCTTAGAAATGCCTTACGTTGGTGCTGAAGTTAAGAGGGATTGCCTAAACCGAACTATATAATTTTTATATAGTTAAAAAGTACTCGTTCTACGCAACATAATGATATAAAAATTATTGCTGTACGATTTTCCTAGCTCAAGTTATAGTATTTAAATTGGCGAAAACGCCCATTTGTGAAAAATATTAGCGTAGTATCGTAACGACGCGCTTGGATCTATACTATAGTCTGATAACAACAACAGTACTGGCACAAAACTAAATATTTTCTTTTTTAAACTTTCAATTTAATTCCACATTATTCTCTCTTCTTAAGAAAAGTCAGTCTCATGTATCTTCATATCGCCGGCGAAAAAACTCCCCTGTCACGGCGTTGTATCTTAACGGAGCTCTCCTGGTTCGAGCCACCCGGGGCATCTCTCTAGGGGCATTTGGAGGATTTGGCACCTGAGGAGGCTCGTCCCTTGGACCCAAATTCCCACCTCGAAAATATACAATGTCCCCGGGAATCCCAGGAGGAATATCTTCATCCCGATCAGGAATTTGTTCCTTTCTCACCGGGACCAGCTTTCTTGAGTTCCATATCTTTCCATCTTCCAAGCGAAAGGTAGAAGGGCCCAAAACTTCGGTAATTCTCAAAGGATTTGAGTATGTAGTAAATCCCTTTGGTGCCCAAGCTTTCTTGTGCTTCACATAGTCATTAACCTTGAAATTGTACTGTCTCTTTGACTCTCGCTTTTTCTTTCTTTCTTGGTACTGTGCTTTACGTGTTCCTTGGAAACTCGTATCCGGGTCTGTGGAGTGCTGAAAGTGAGGAGCATTGGCTTTTGTCCTGAGTTTTCTTCCGAGAAACACATCTGCCGGTCTTTTTCCTGTTGCTCGGTGGACTGTTTGTCTGTAAGCTTTGCAGGATATCAATGATGGAATGTTTCCATGATTTACCACTGTGAAGTTCAGCTTGTAGCTTTTCTTTAAGGACCTTGTTCATCCGTTCCACTGCTCCGTTTGCTTGTGGGTTGTAATTAGCAGTCTGTGATGAATGCTGTTGTTTGTGGTGAATTCTTCGAATTCCTTACTTTGAAACTGCGGACCATTATCCGATATGATGTTTTCAGGAATGTTGAGTGGAAGGAATGTGATCGCGTTTGCACGTAGCATGTTTACACGCTGAGAATCCCTCCCTGAGTTTTCGGCATTAATGTTTGGAGCATTTTGCAAGCTTATTCTATTAGGAAGAGCTGAGTGTCTTACTCTTGGTATTATAAATTTTTGGGCAATTAAGGGGGGGTCGCTTTGGGTCAAAATCGATAGTCACGGATTTCGCTCATTTTCACACGCAATATAGGTACATATGTTCTCAAAAACAAGACAAAACATAAGAGTTCGAAATCAAACGGTGGAAAACTTGAAAATCACTGTGATTTGCCTTCCAAGGTTATGCTGAGACAGAACGGCAGCGAAATTTGGGTCAACTAATATTGCAAATTAATTCTGTGGGTTGGCTAATATTTTAACCCTAAAACGACTCCGGGATATCCATCCATTCGTTCACAGTACATTTTTCAATTATGAACTGACGCTTTTTCATCTAACTGTGCCCTGAAACTTTAACTTGCTCTAACTTTCAGGTACTAAATGTCAGACACATAGTTCTATTAGAAAAGTTGTTCAGCTCATCAGTAGCTATCGAATGATACCCAATTTGTCTATATTTTGGAAATTTCAAAAATTGACTTTTGTGACCTGTAAGCGATCAAAGGAGCCGACACGACAAAAAAGTTCTACCTTGAAGCATTTGCCTTTACCATAATGTCAGGCAGGCATTGAGAGTTTTATGTGCCAATTTTGGTGACTTTCGAGTGTGTAACCAGGGAGAAATTATTAAAAAAACGTGAAAATTGTGCAAAATGATGATTTTGGGCTAAATTAGCACATTTTCTGGCAAGTTTTTTGAGAGCACTACAAATGGTAGAAATTTGCAACTACTGTCATAAGAATTCTGTGTATGCGTAGAGTGCAACTTTCTATAAGCGATTTCTGTAGCTTTTGCCAATCGTGCAGAAGAGGCGAAAATGTTTTGCTGGTCCTGTTTTTCGTGGTACAAAAAGCACCAATTTTCCGAAATTTTGATTTTGAAACTTCGCCAAAAATCCGACACTCAACATAATTGTTTCAGAAGGGTTATTTGCACTCTCTGATATGTGCTTAACATGTACAACAAGGTTGCAGCGCAGTATCTTGCATACAGCGAAAAATTTTTCTGCCAAAAACTTTTTAACCTAACTTTTTCATTTTCCTATGTTTAACACATGTCGAGGTCACCTTTGAAGGGCTCTACTGCACGATAGAAGCAATATTACGCAAAACGCACCTGTCTTGTTTTGGGGACCCATGGGGACTACAAAATATGTGAAAATGAGCAAAATCGGACATGGTCGAAAAATCGGACAAAAAGCGACCCAATCTGAAATCTGAAAAGCGGAAGGAATCGGGGGGGGGGCTACGAAGGGGTTAGCACGACATCGTCGGAGAGAGCTACTTTTCCCCCCAATATTAGCCAACATATCAAAGTAAAAAAGTTTAGGGTGGGCAACAATATATATCATATGCACGGTTTTTGGCAGGACGCCAAAGTACAAATTTTGGTGGTAAAAATGGGATTTCTCAAAAAGTTTTTTCAGCTCTGGCGAATTAACGGTTTGACCAATTCTGAAACTTTCGGCCATAAATGTTATCTGTTACTGGTGCTAAATATTAAAAGTATTCCGGCTTTCGAGCGTTGCTTCCTTCTTCAGCTATAACAGTTCAAAGTTTGAAATTTGGCGAAAGTTTCGATCTGACCGTGCGACGTTCGATGTGACGTTTTCGACCTAATAAAATTGACAGCCCCCTAGCCTACCCCAGATTTTTAGCAAATATTAGGCTCTACTAGGGGCAAACTGTCTGTAGGTTTCGTGGACTTAAGCTTTCTGGTTAGTGTGCTAGCAAACTTTTTGTTAAGAAATAACCCTTATTTTTAGGCCTGAAAAGCTATCTAAGCGCAATAAAAATGGGGTCAAAAAATTTTTTGTCTCCGATTTCGCCGAAAAGGTGGTTGTAGGGGTTATTTGACCTGCTGAATCCGAATATGAAATCTGTTTTTCGATATGACGCTTCTTTCGTTCAGTATGCACTTACAACTGTCTTAGAGCGGTGCTCAAACTTGCTAGCAACTTGACTCGCATGTTCGAGTGCTAGTAGCTATGTACTCGACTGCGAGGGTTTTATGGTACACTTGTGCTAGACTGCACGTGCTTGTGCATGTGCTAGACTCGACAACTAGCATGAATCTAGTTGTCGAGTCTAGTACTCGCAAACTTTTATGAAACCGGCCCCGGGTATCGAGACCGAGACTGGCCAAGTCTCGGCTTTTGGGCGAGACCGAGACCGAGGGCCGGTTCCATAAAAGTTTGCGAGTACTAGACTCATGCTAGTTGTCGAGTCTAGTGCCTCAAGTGTACCATAAAACCCTCGCAGTCGAGAAGCTACTTGGACCTGCGAGCCTAGCTTCTCACAAGTTTGAACACTAGTCGACTAATCGGGTTCCATAAAATTTTCGTCTTGCCTTGCTAGTACGCTACGAGCATCCTTCTAGTTCTCTAGTCTATTTTGACTAGAGAAGTGATAATTAAAGTTTGATAACGTTTCCATTTTTATCAAAATAGACTCAAAATCAAGAGACGCACGTTTTTGAATCTTTTTTCGAATGTCTGCAATTTTTACAAAGTTTCATTGATATTTGAATTTTATGTGATTTTTTTACATGATTATGATTATTTTCTGGCGAACTCGCACTCGCAGTGTTAGTCCTCGCAATAGTACTGCAAGTTTGTCGAGTCGCCGCACTCGCTTAGCTAATTTCGTCGAGTCAAGCGAAAAGTTTTATGGTACACTTGACTCGACGACTAGCACTAGCACTGCGAGTTCTCGCATGCTAGTACCAGCATGCGAGTTAAAGTTTTATGGAACCGGCCCCGAGACTCCCAACCCTGCCATTCATCCTAAGACTGGTGTTCATTGGCCGAGTCATTGTGCAGCCAGAGTCAACACGTCCGGCCAAGTTTCCATTAGAAAACTTCGTTTTTCATTGAAAAATTCTGTGCACCTTTAAGAATAGACGTAAATTTAGCTACAACGTTTCCACAGTTTAAGGAAAGTTGCTTCTAAAAGTGGTACCAAAATTTGTCCAATACGGGCCAGTGCATTTCAACATATAGACTAATAATAAGTATAGACTAGGAGCTCGTTGGTTTGGTTGGTATTTATATGTAGTCTGTGATTTTCCTGTTTTTCAGGTTGCTGCCACCATGGCTGGAGCAAAGATTTACCACCCGGACAGCTGGCATCCCTGTTGGGTGGACCTTTGTGCTGAAACTGTGGAATGGAAACTAAAGTCTAACCAAAAAATGTAGAAAGCGAAATTGTTTTCTTTATATCTCAAAAATACTTCAAGATAACTACCATAAAGTATATATATTTTCAGAACCGGACTGATGAGATCTTTCTTTTCGTGAAAAAGTGAGTTATTCCATTTTTTCGATTTTCAAAATCCTTTGATGTTTGCAGCTTTTTCGACTTTGACTGGCTATTACTCGCTACTCGCTCAGTGGAAAAATTTTTCGATTAGATTTTCAGGACCGCCTAGGCATCCCCATTGACCTGATACAAGTGGTATTTCAAAATTTGAAAGTAGAGTTTTTCGAAAAATACCACTTTTTGACCCAAAATTTCGGTATAGCGATTCTAGCAAAAGTGAGTAAAAATAGCATAATCATAAAGTTCAATCTGAGATGACTCCAACGATATAAAGCTTTCGTGGCTATGACTTATATTACGTCTGCAATGATTTTTCAAACAATTTCCCTTATTTCAGGTGGTTTTGGCCGTCTTTGATGTTGCCGCCTTGATTTGCGTGAGCCTGTGTCGACTAGCGAAAACCACCTGAAATAGGGGAAATTGTTTAAAAATTCATTGCTGGCGCAATATAAGTCGTAGCCACAAAAAGTTTATATCGTTCGATTTACCTCAGATTGAACTTTATGATTATGCTATTTTATCACTTTTGCTAGAATCGCTGTACCGAAATTTTGGGTCAAAAAGTGGTATTTTTCGAAAAAATCTACTTTCAAATTTTGAAATATCACGTATATCAGGTCAAAGGTGATACCTAGGCGGTCCTGAAAATCTAATCGAAAAATTTTTCCACTGAGCGAGTCACGAGTAATATCCAGTCAAAGTCTAAAAAGCGGCAAAGATCAAACTATTTTGAAAATCGAAAAAATGGAATAACTCACGCAATTTTCAGCCAAAAACATTGAAATTTGGTGTATTGGACTTTCAGGCAAGGGGAAATTTTCCTGAAAAAAAATCGCGGAATTACCGCTTACCAAACGTTCTGGACATATAAAAGCGGCGCCCTTTGAAGTCGCACGGAAAATTTCAAAAAACTTTTTTGACGAAAAGAAAGATCTCATTAGTCCGGTTCAGAAAATATATACTTTATGGTAGTTATCTTGAAGCGTTTTTGAGACAAAGAAAACAATTTCGCTTTCTACATTTTTAGTCAGACTTTAGTAATCATCAGCTAAACCTGAGAAATTAGAAATGATGGCCATCTCATGAAAAACGGGTTACTGTAAGCAGTCCGCTAGACAGACCCGTCTCCGCTTCATATGTTCATCATAGCCAGGCGGGCTACCGGCTTGACGGGTTCCTTTACTGGGGGACTGAGACTTTCCGATCTTGTTACTACACGAAGTTCCTTCCAACGCTCGAGGTCCTGTCCTCGACCAAATGCTACCTAGACACCTCAAGCTCTTTCCGTTTCCGTATTGTTGCTGTTGTATGCAGTGCATGTTAATTCTTCTGCTATCAATACCATCATATAATACCTAACTGCTCAGTTGTATATAGTGACTATCCAGGGCATTTGTTGTGTCTGATACAATTAATACTATCTTGGAACAAGTAGGTTGCAGTACACATTGAACAGAACTTAGAAATGATGGCCTTCTCTTAATAGACGGGTTATAGTAAACAGCCCGCTCGAAGAACCCGTCTCTCCTTTATATGTTTATCATAGGCAGGCGGGCTACCTGGCACACGGGTTTCTATTCCAAGGAAAACACAGTTTGGAAGATAATTTTAGAGACAGTAGACATTGAACAGAACTTAGAAATGATGGCCATCTCTTAATAGACGGGTTATAGTAAACAGCCCGCTCGAAGAACCCGTCTCCCCTTTATATGTTTATCATAGGCAGGCGGGCTACCTGGCACACGGGTTTCTATTCCAAGGAAAACACAGTTTGGAAGATATTGAACAGAACTTAGAAATGATGGCCTTCTCTTAATAGACGGGTTATAGAAAACAGCCCGCTCGAAGAACCCGTCTCCCCTTTATATGTTTATCATAGGCAGGCGGGCTACCTGGCACACGGGTTTCTATTCCAAGGAAAACAGAGTTTGGAAGATAATTTTAGAGACAGTAGACATTGAACAGAACTTAGAAATGATGGCCATCTCTTAATAATAGACGGGTTATAGTAAACAGCCCGCTCGAAGAACCCGTCTCCCCTTTATATGTTTATCATAGGCAGGCGGGCTACCTGGCACACGGGTTTCTATTCCAAGGAAAACACAGTTTGGAAGATAATTTTAGAGACAGTAGACATTGAACAGAACTTAGAAATGATGGCCATCTCTTAATAATAGACGGGTTATAGTAAACAGCCTGCTCGCAGAACCCGTCTCCCCTTTATATGTTTATCATAGGCAGGCGGGCTACCTGGCACACGGGTTTCTATTCCAAGGAAAACACAGTTTGGAAGATATTGAACAGAACTTAGAAATGATGGCCTTCTCTTAATAGACGGGTTATAGAAAACAGCCCGCTCGAAGAACCCGTCTCCCCTTTATATGTTTATCATAGGCAGGCGGGCTACCTGGCACACGGGTTTCTATTCCAAGGAAAACAGAGTTTGGAAGATAATTTTAGAGACAGTAGACATTGAACAGAACTTAGAAATGATGGCCATCTCTTAATAATAGACGGGTTATAGTAAACAGCCCGCTCGAAGAACCCGTCTCCCCTTTATATGTTTATCATAGGCAGGCGGGCTACCTGGCACACGGGTTTCTATTCCAAGGAAAACACAGTTTGGAAGATAATTTTAGAGACAGTAGACATTGAACAGAACTTAGAAATGATGGCCATCTCTTAATAATAGACGGGTTATAGTAAACAGCCCGCTCGAAGAACCCGTCTCCCCTTTATATGTTTATCATAGGCAGGCGGGCTACGGGGCACACGGGTTACTATTCCAAGCAAAAGACTTTAGAAGCTGAAGACTAGCTACGATATGGTTTTATGGTCACTATCTGTGGCATTTGTTGTGTCCTACCTAAACAATCTACAGTATCTTAGAACAAGCAGGTCCCATTTGCCTGTGGGCACATTTTTTATGGGCAAGTGAAACGGCTGCCACCCTTTCTGTGGTTCGTTTTTATTCTGCAAGCAATTCTTTGTCACATATGGGAGCTTCGGCTGGCCCAGCGAACTGTGACTGGTTTTAGTGTTTTTAATTAAAATTCCACGCTAAGTAACATCAATAACTAAGCTGAAACTTTTATAATTAAATACAACAAGCCTTGATCTTCATGTCTAGCGAAAAATATTAATAGTTCTGTGGTTCGGTTTAACTTTATAAGCTGTTCTTTGACTTTATAGGGAGAGCTCGGCTCGTCCCTCGAGGCATTAGCAAGCTTTCTCAAGCTTTGGCTCTGCTTTCAGTTGAACTAAAGTAAATGAATTTAAAACATATTCACTTAAGGTGCTGGTATCGTTTTGTGCAGTGCTTTTGTGAGTATTTTTTGAAACGCCATAACTTTCACAATTGTGTGAGTTGGAAAGAGCTTTATACATCATTTTAAAGCTTATAATCTGCAAATTCTCATGACAGTACGAAACTAGTAAAAATCCGCAGAACATAGCTAAAATTTTCCGACATATTGACATCTGACAGGTTGAATACAGACCAAAAATTTTTGAACATCGATTTCTCAAAACTGTGGAATCGGCCAAAATTTTTTCTTGTGCTGTCCTATACAGGACATGTGCGCCGAGGGACATTTTTTTGGATTTGGCTCAGCAGGTCTTAACGGACAAGAAAATCCATTAAATATGCGGTGGCACGAAACTTTGCAACTTTGCATTGAGTTTTCTCGTAACTGGAGATGTTTTAGCTCAAACCAAGAAAAATGTCCCTCCGCAATAGTGCGAATTCTCATTCTGCCAAAAATCACTGGAATCCATTGGGTAGTTTTTGAGAAATCGATGTTCAAAACAAAATAATCGCAGTTTTGCCAAAATGGTTTTTCGGCCAAATCTCCAGCTTAGAGCAACAAACTCCAGCGAATAGGTATTAATAAAACGCGCAATTGGACGGTGTATCGATTGAGTATAAATAAACCAAAATTGTCCGTAGGATTTGGCAGTGATTTTGAAAAAACTGATTTTCTCGAAAACGGCCATTTTTGGACCCCAAAAATCGTTTTTTGCTTATACTGACTTAACCACTAGAGATAGCTCGAAAGTTGTAAAAGCAAAAATGTTCATTTTTGTGCCCTCTTTCCAGCCATACCAACCAATCTGGTGTCTCGACTATGTGCTGAGAGAATAATGGCAAAAACCAAAAATTTCTTATCTTTGGACCTAAAATTCGGGACTGGTCCCAGAATGTTAAAGAGCACCGAAATAGTATATTTGGAAAGTTTCATCCACTTTCATAAAGAATTAAAGCCTATAGGGTCACATTTACGCAAAGCGATACCAGCACCTTAAAGGTAATTAATTATTTGAAGTTGGGTTTTGTTTACTGGTTTTGTAGTTGCTCCATGTTTTACCTACTTCGTACCTAATTGTATTCGATTGTTGTCTTTTGTTATTGTAATTTTATGGGCTCGTACCTACAGTAATCTAACAATTTAAATGTACCCACCTAATAGCAGTCTTTCATACAGGGTCCCCTCTGGGACAGGTGTAGACTTGTTTTCCTTAAACGAGAAATTAAGGTTCGCCTTAATTTCTCGCATGAGTGCATTTATTTGGCCTTTGTAAAATTTCTCCTTTTTTCTAACAATAGGGAAAGGGAACAACTTAATTACCCTTTCCCGTTTTGCGTAAACACTTGAGAAGAGGCGGTTCTCCCGCCCGATTCTTATCAGCGTAATCATTGCAATCATGGCTTCATGACCCAATCAGAATCATTTGTTACGCGCCCTTTTTGCGCAAAGGCAATTTCGGCCAATCAGAAGAATGCTTGCCGAAATTGCCGTGATTGACAGGTAGACTTGTTTTGAACATCAGTCTTACATCGTCTTCCGAACTGTACGGCCGTTTTTGGCCTCTCCCTTCACTCCCCCCTTGTTTTCTCTATATAGGGCGTTACTATGCCCAAATTTTCCCCCACTCCGGAACGGGGCTAGTGTATTAACACTAGCCCCTTGTCAATTTTTGGGGTTTCAGATTTAAGGGGGGTTTAGGTCTACGTCCCACCATTAAGGGTCTCCCCCTCTCTTTTCTCTTTCAACTGCCTAGTTTTTTAAAGGCGATTTCCCTCTTTTTCTGGGAATCGCCTCTGAGATTCTTACAGGACCCAGAGGTCCTTTTTCAAAAATACCCCTGAGATTGTCCTTTAAATTAAACTATTTTATTTACTGTTATAAAAGATTCTGATTCGTAATATCTATGTAGATATTACCTGGGTCGCGTGGATTTCCGAAAGGAAATCCACTGAGAAGCTTGGACTTTTGGGAACTCTCCCAAAAGTCATTAATTTTACGTTTAAATTCAAATTTACTCAATTTTAAAACACAGAACGCACTCTCAAACTTTCACCAAACTTTCAAAAAACTTTCAAACCCTCAATTCAGCTTCTTAGGGAGATTTCCTGGACCCAGGAAATATCAAACGGTTAAGACCTTTTAACTCAGGTTTTAACCCATTTGATTCAGGTTCTAACCATTACCTGCCGGTGATCTCCTGCTACCTGCCTGGATCCCTCTGCCTTGCTGCTCCCCTTGGATCCTGCTGCTCTGCCTGGATCCTTGCTCTCCCAGGATTCGGCTGCCTCCCAATCCCTTGGATTCTCGCCTGGATTAGATCTCGGAGCCTCGTGATTTGTCGGCGTGAGGAACCCCGTCGTTCCCCCTGGCCCTTGCTGCTCTGATCAATTCAGTGGATCCATTCCCTGCTCTCCTGATCGTCCAGGACTTGGCGCCGATTCCTGCTCTCTCTCTCTCTTTCCCTCTCCCGATCTCTCAGGATCTTCCTCCTGGACCATTAAGGTGCTTTGAAATATTAGAACTTTCTTAGACTTTAACAGGGAAAAACAGTCTGCCAGGGCTGGATAGAGTGCACAAGACCTGCCTTCATTCAGGGTGATTTGTCCTACACCCTTAGCCAGTTCACAACTTGTTTCGGGTGATTTGTCCTACACCCTTAGCCAGTTCACAACTTGTTTCGGGTGATTTGTCCGACACCCAATTGACGCAGCTGACTTGGATTCTTTCCGTGCACTGCTATCCCCCCTGGTTGAGGCTTGCTCCCTTAATCAACCGACGATTGCTGCTTCTTCTCAAACTTCAGCCGCCTCTCGGCCTTAAGAGCCTGTTTCAAGGCTGCCAAACTTTAGGATTGTGGGTTCGGAGTTGGGACCATCCCGAAGAAGATTACCTTGAAACGAATTAACTCTTTTTCGCTGTCTTCCAAAATTTATGTTTCTTTCTTTTGTCAATCTGTCTGTCTTCTGTAAATCGTGCCTTTGAGGGTACAAAACTCTTTTGTACTGTAATTCCTGGGGAAGTCTACCGTCTTGCCTTTAGCCTTCGGCCGCTTCCTTAGGCAGGAAGTAGGATATTAGCTTCTGGCTGTCTGCCGAGCGGGCAGTTGGAACTAGTATCTAGAGCCCTGGGAAGGGTGGAAATCTGTGCGATATTGACTGTTTTGTAACTTTGAACAGCATATAGGACACAGTTTGCATATAGGCAGACCCCTCGAATCTTAGGTTCGATAGACAGAATATAGTGATTCGATAGTCTAGAAACTGCACCAGACCCTGCGATACATTATTAATTCATTCGAAATTTTGTAGGTTTCAGGTTAACTTAAACTAAATTTAATTTCTTGGTAAATTTGGGCTTACGAAAGACTGCTGATTAGGGACCTAATTTAATCATATAACATAAATTAATCTCTTTCTGGCAAAGGTACGAGCCCAGAATAATCTGTAAGAGTGTGACTTGAATTTGTTTGCTTGTCTGTTTGTCTTTCTTTGAATGTACTTTGACTGGTTTCTACTGTTGTTCCACATCTGTGCTCTTATTGTAATTGATTATCCGTACTTCTTCTATCCTTTCTCTTAAACTCAGTTGTCTCTATCCTAAATTTCCTCGTTTGCGTATAATCTCTTGTTCATTAAATTAGTAGCTTGTACCTCTGATTTCTTTAGGCCTAGTGGACTAGTTAGGTCAGTTTTAGCTTTACTAGGTAGGAGTTGAGTATTGGTGGACTTGCGGTTTAAAGCTAGTATTGGTGGACTTGTGGACTAGACCTTTGCCACTGTTGGTTTCTCGAGCGCAGAGCGAAGAGAAACCCGGGATTGTAACCAACTTTTATCCTAAATTTCCTCGTTTGCGTATAATCACTCGTTCATTAAATTAGTAGTTTGCACATCTGATTTTCTCTAGGCTTAGCTGATTAGCTGGTTAGGGAAACTTGAACTTTACTAGGCAAGAGTTGAGCATTGGTGGACTTGCGGTCTGAAGAGAGTATTGGTGGACTTGTGGTCTAGATCTTCACATCTATTGGTTTCTCGAGCGCAGAGCGAAGAGAAACCAGGGATTCGAACCGACTTGTTATAGTAAGACCCGTGAAGCACTTTACGATCCCCATAAGGTGGACCATCCCGGATCGGGCACGCACTAAACCAGGCTGCTTGGTTCGACGGATATAAGAGTTGCCTTGGCATCTCGTGTTCACCTGGCTGTAGTGTTTCAAAGTACCTCTCAGTCTCAGCTACAGTTGCCCATAAGTCGAAGTTGATCGTTGGTGGACTCTTTAAACCTTTCAATCTGGTCTTTTCACTACACATATTCAATATTGCATGTTCAAAGTTTCCTTGAACAGAGCTTTAATGCGCTTGTGCAATACAAGTGTTTAACTGTTTAAAGACATAAATTTTACAAATTTTAAAGCAGAAAAAACTACAGCTCTCTTAAATTTTATTCTATTTAAGGCGGTGATTCCTTTTGGGTACATATTGTTGGTTGACGGTTCAAATCAAGATGAAATTTGATGAAACTTTCCAAAATAAGTTCTTTTAGCATTCTAACACCCTCGGCGTAATCCCGCTTCAAAAATTCGACGTCTCTGTTCAGGGTTGTTTTTGCCGATTTTTGACAGTTACCTAGTTCATGCACAGCTATGATTATATTCATTCGAATGCTCTTATTGAGCTCTACATTTTTGCTTTTTGAAACACCTTTCTAGCTTTTTGCTATTGTGAGATATAGCAGATTTTCTTATTTTGCCGTTGAAAACTTGTCTTTTTTGCAGAAATCAAATAATCCACAATTTTTTGAGCTACGCAAGCCGTAAAATTAAACAACGGGTGTCAATTTGAAGGCCTCGCCGAAGCCGATTATCCATGACATTATAATCTTCTAACTACTATCCCGTACGCTACTATCATAAAAAATGTAGTTTTTGCAAAAACATGACCAAAATTTTTTCAGCGATTGTGGAGCATTTACTATGCAAGCTGGAGGGTTGTCACTTACTAGACGTGTTTTACACAAAAATACCCAGGGATCCTTTTTTAGTTGCCCCGATTGCTGCTTTCTAGCAAAAGTGGTCGCTTGCCAAGGCTGAGAAAAGTGGGCAAAATCCAGGTTGCGCATACATTTTAGCTGATTTCTTTACAACGAAGAGCGGTTTCATAGTAATTAAAAAAGGGTCCCCAGCTATTTGATAGTGGAATCGAATGATGTGGCCGATGCCTCACGAAAAAATTTACGTTAAGTTCGTTTCGTTGTATTCAGCAGGTGAGGGGTCAATGCGGTTCGGCGCATTGATCTGGCGGCGAGCTTCCGCCACCAGGAGGGTCTTGCTTATGCGAATGCAAGGACGTCATACTGATATCTGGCAATATGGCACCCGGCCAATGAAGACAAACTGAGGCCGGGCCCTGACAGCGGCTACTTGCGATTGTAGCCAGGGGTCTCAATGAGGTATCTGGCTACCTACGGTGTAGGCCCCACTTGGTACTGAAGCCCACCAGTGCACAGTGTTGTCCCGGTAAGACAGGCTTCGGTGATTGTGATCCCCGATAATCACTGAACCTCTCTGACATTCCCGATCCCCAACTCTCCCTGTAACTCTGGGTAAAAATTATCTAATCGAATCAAACGAAGTATAGGAGGGACCACCCCTGTCCCCCAGCGCCCATTGGACAAACGACCCTACCATACATGTGCTTGGGGGGTTTTCACTCCCCCCCAGACCTGGAGCTCACCCCCTAGAGGGGTCCCTCACACCCCCCCCCCCCCCAGAATCCCGATTTTTCCGGTGTTTTGGGCAAAAAACCGGAAAAATCCGGTTTTCCGGCGGCCTTACCCCCTCCCCAGAATTCGCCCTCCTGCACATGTCTGGACCCTACCCCAGCCCTCGGGGGGATTCTCTTAAGCTTGTGGGAAAATTGTGTGCTTTCAGCGCGAATTTGAGGGTGTTATTATGGTTCCAGTCCGCAAAATTCAAAATTCTCCCATCCCCGCTGTACATATTGCAGATATATAGGAGCGAATAGGGTATATCTAGCTGACGAAGACGGACAGACCGAAAGCGAACCAGTGGAGAGCAAGCTGATAGCCTGATATCACGAAGTTGCCTCCCAGTGGTAACAGGCATCAGACATAAGCTCCACCAGCATTTCCCACCATGTATGATGTACTGCTCGGGAGACGGAAAACAGGTATCCAATCCGTCAGCAGGGGACACGCTGCCAACTCCCGCTGACACCATCAACAGTTACTAAAGCCATGCCAACCCGCTATCTGGTGACACATCGAGGATTAGTAAGGACGGATGGAGGTCGACCAGGACAGGTCACTACCGCCTCAGTGGGGTGACCTACACCGGTACATTTCACTAGGTGTCAATGTTTAGCCTTCCGTGCTGACTTTAATGGTTTGTCCAGCTTACCGGCACACAAAAGTGTGGGGTGAATCTCGATTTAAGCTTCTTAAATCCTATGTGGATAAATCCGAAGCGGTCGGAGTTATCGGCCTCGTTTTCTCTGTGGAGAGGCCCTCGCGACAGCTCACCAGCTAGCGGGCGGGAAGTGAATTATACCTACCTACCTACCTACCTCGTTGTATTCATTAGAAAGAGCAAATGTTAAGCTGCATTTTGATATAAGAATGTGTAATGGAAAAGGCAAAATAAGGCCTAAAAGGCACCGGGAAAAGCTCAATCTGTAGTAGGTCATGGTTTTTGATGGAATTGATCTGAGTTTATAATGTATTGGTTATGAGTGGTGTGCTTGTGAAATCTTGATGTGAACCGTGAAACGTCCAAGCATTGTATAAAGTAACTGTTCTGCAGTTACCAGAGTTGCCAGTCAGTGTGAAACCCCCCAGAAACTCATCATTAGGGACATAGGTTCTAGTGTAAATAGGAAGAATAAGCCAGAAAAATAGTACTACGCGCACGCAAACGACACGAAAATGGAATAGAATCTCAGTGGAACGTAGTTTAAGGAAACTTAGGTAGGTTATCAGCCAATAACGGAGGGGTCGTTACCCTTCCCGGGCCAGCAATAGGCCCTAATACAGTTTTCCGTATAATGGAGGAGTCGTTACTCTTCCCAGGCCACGAATAAGGCCTCACATGGTCAAGAAGATCACTCAGAAACTGTCTAAAATATCTGAAAATCATCAAGGAAGATAAGTTCAAAGAAAGAAGTTGTTTAATAACCAGCAATTTAACAAGAAACCACGAGTTTAAAACGTTTTACGCAGCTAATAAGTGTGAATATTGGAAGATGGGTCAAAATAAGGCCACAATTCACCCATCAGGGGCATGAAATAGTGTTAAGTAGTGTTCATAGGTACTAATTAGGTATAATCCGCATTAATTAGGCAATAATTAGTCAAATTGTGTAATTTTTGGTCAAAATATAAGTTGGTTTTATCTGAAAGGCAATTCTCTGCTGATTCTAAAACTCCAAACCCGGTCGCCCAACTCCCAATATTGCGAAAGTTATAAGTAAAAGAAGTTTTGAATGGTTACATTTTAATTTTGTAATATTGGCCTTGGGTGACCTTACAACAATGCGTAACTATGTGTGAGGTTACGCCCATTCATGTTTCCATTCACACCCCCAGAGCCTCTGCTGGCTCTCTCCCAGCAGAGACTTGCCTCGCAGGGAAAGATTTAACACATAACTATAGCGTGAAATTACGTTCGGAGGGGGCTTAACTCCCTCCCTAATAATTTAAAAGAAAAGATACTAGTTAGTCTTAGGTAAGTAGGTACGTAGGTTAAGAATATCTAAGTTTTAGTTTCTAGAAAATTACGTAGTTATTAGTATGCATATTTTTTACGCAACAATTGCCCTTCCTTTTCCTTTCTAGTTAGACTCAGAGTCTTGGCGAGGAAGGACAATTGTTGCTGGGATCAACGGGCGGCTTCCCTTGTCTACGGCCGAAAGGTCAAGTCTGAAAAGAAAGAAAGGGGCCAGGAGACAAGGGAAGGCCCAAAAATAATAAAAATAAATTTCACTAAATAACACGCCCAAAGTGGCAGTTAATATTTATTTTTCGGTATTCGGCCCCGAGTGGCCTTTATTTTGTACAAGTTCGTTTTTTAATTCTTTTAACTGCATTTTTAAAGTCAGCATTTTCCCCTTTGGTTACCTCTACGTGGTAACCAAAAAGTCTGCAAAGTTTCCCAAAATTCAGCTTGGGAAATCCATCAAATTTGGGGTCAGTTGGAGGGTAATAATTCCTATTGCTCGTTAATCTCCCCTCCAACGGACCAGCCGCGTGGCCAGCCCGAGTCGGGCACACGCTTTAACATAGGGAGCTTCCAGAAATTTCTGGAAGCTCCAATAAAATCAAAGAAAATCCGCCAGCAAAGTAAACACCAGTGAGCTGTCAGACTCCTGTCAGCTCACTAAAAATTTTCAAATTTTCACCAGTGTTCGTCTAAGTCACGGCCGAGAGCGGTCGGTTTCTCCCCCCCCCCCATTATTAGCACGTCTTCCCGTTGTGCCAGCGTTTTGGCCGGGAATAAAAGACGTGCTTTCCCTGGTTAGGACACGAGTTAGGGGCCCCTTCTGACCCACACTGGTCAGAAGGGAAGAACTGAGCTTACACGACGAACACCACACAGTAAGGGCCAAATGAGCGTACTATGCTCGGCCGAAATCACACACCAGGAACGCATTTCTAGGGATTTTTAGGAGGCCTTTCTGGCCTAAAAACCTACTTTTGCGGCCTTCGGGCCTTTATTTAAAATTAACTATGATTGCCAACCAAGCCACGGCCCGAGTGGCCTTTCATTTTTAATAGGGGCTTAATGCCCATTTTTGTGTTTTGTATTTTGTCGGGGTTTGTAATTCTGAAATGGGATTTTAAGTGGGGACCCACCCCTGAGTGAGATAGGAGGTCCCTTGGTTACGACCTCACATTCAGAACTGAGTTAGTTGAGGGACTGTTTTTCCCCACAGCCGGCAATTAGGAATTGCCGGCCATATTTGCAAAAAGTAGGCGCTATTGAAGTAATACTATGGTCTGTAATTATGTATTGTGACTGTGAAATGTAACCCTTGTCGGCATCAAAAATGCTAGGAACTAAAAAAAAGGATCCGAATCGTTTTACCTGTCAATTATCAAGCTGTTTTAAAGGGAATGGCCGAATTCCCTGTGTTAATTTAATTAATTTAAAGCTGTCCTTAGCGGAAGTATCTGTGTGATTTGTTTCTTTAGTAATAATTGCCTAAGCAATTATTACTCGTTCTGCTTCCAATTCTAATCACCAAAGTTTCTAAAATCCAACAAAATTTTCTTTTATCAAAGTTATTAAAGTTCCAAAGTTTAAAACAAAATACAGGTTAATCCAAGTTAACTCAAAAACCAGGGCAAAATATGCATACTATAAGTAGGTAGGTCTTGTTAGGGAATATTTAGGATGTATTTTGTCTGTGTAATCGTTTGTGTCAATATTGTTGTAAATTGTAGTGTGAATGAGACCTCCCCAAATTTACGTAAGTGGCTGCCTGGGTAAACCCCTCATGGAGTGTGAGGTTCCAGAGCTAGCCTCCTTTTGTAAAGTGTGAATTAGTAATCAAAACTGTGTGACTGTGAGTGTGAATGAGGGCATACCATGTAAACCCCCTTGTCTGATAAGGGTATTGGGACTGCCAGAATGAATGAGTAAAACATTTAGATAGTAGGCAGGAAAATGGGCCAAATTGAGTAGCAATTTGGACCCCAAAATATAAGTAAATTAAAATCTGTAATGCTTATTAGTTGGATGTGTAATTGCTGTAAAAGTGCTAATTTCGGGAGTGACAGTCATAACAATGTGCATAGGAAATAAAGGTAATTCCGGCGGTTTAGGCAGGTTTGGCAGCCTAGGGTCACGGGGACCCCCATTAGGTCTGCCCAAACCTGCTGGATTTCCGGTCATCCGTGTAGGTTGCCCTGCAATTAGGGGACGGATGGGCCGCATTCACGGAATCCAGAATTAACCAAATCAGGACCAGAGTAGAACAGTTCAGATCATTGCGAAATCAATTCAAGAACTTAGCTTTATATGGTAGACATCCGATTAGCGGATTAGTAGTTTTCTGAATACTAGGTAGGAAAATGTCTGTAGTTTTATTGTATTAATTAATTGAAGTTTTTAATAAGTGGAAATAGTTAGGCTTAGTTACGAAAGGGACATCAACAGGCTTGGTTTAAAACTAACATGGGTTCACGGTCGTTACCGTAATCACATAAACTCCCATGTAAGAGGCGAAAAGATGAACCAAGCTAAGAGAAAAGAAGTAGGCCCGTGCTGAGGTTCGAACTCAGGTCCTCTGGATTAATGATCCAGTGCTCATCCATTTGAGCTACTCGGGCTACAATTAGAACAAGGTTAAGCCAGCCTATATAAGGAAGCAATTTAGCAACTCAGCGTGTGTGCATGTTAATTAATACATTAGATGTGCTAATTACGCATATGTAGAAGTAAACTTTAATTAAGTTTTCCTCACTAATTACTTAACATTTTTTGGTGCCGTAAGCACAAAAAATGTTCAGTTTTTCAAGCTCTACAAGAATATATAATTTTCACCTAAATTCGTTTTCATCAAAATTTTGCTAACTTATATGTCAGTTTTGCACGAATGCAATTATGTGCTCGTGTGAAAGGGTGGTAGTTTGCGCGACTTCCGCTCGGCTGGCTGGTGGGGTTGCCAGCACCGGATCGAATAGCGGTTCGGCACGTCCCCTGTTGGGGCACCAGGATAAGGGGTAGGTAGATTTAGAAGCAGACGTAGTTCGGCAGGTCGGTAGGTCGGTAAGTAGGGACTGCGTAGAATGGCTGCTAAGATAGTGAGTGAGTGAGTTTTTGCCTTTTTGCTTAAACTGACTAAAACTAATCATCTGCGAAAACTCACTCACAGTCAGCCAGTAGGTTTTATTTTTAAGTCTGTTATTTCAGCCCCAAACCTGCAAATAAATACTTAATAAGGATTTTACGTTAAAGCACCAGGTAATCGAAAGCTAACATTAATATTACGTAGGGTTAGTTAGTTAATATGAGTAGGTAGGTAGGCATTAGTTAAGATAATTATTATTAGTATTTAGCAAGTGACCATCTTCCAATATCAGAAATGCACTCCAAAATGTCCAGTTTCGTACATATGTTTGATGTAATCCTTGGGTCACGGGAAATGAACCCATTTCTCGTGACCAACCAGCAAAATCAGGCCAAACACAGGCCGAAAACGTTAATATTCGCCAGTATCATAAGTTGCTCTGAAGATTGTGCAGGATTTAACTAGAATCAGTAATTTTACACCAAAATGGCCCTAGAAGGCCGGTCTGTGCAAGGAAAGCACCAAAAAGCGAATGAAGTCTGAATTTAGGTCGCAAACAGTACAGTTTTTGTACGTCTCTCAAGAACATTTCGTGTAATTACCAGTTCAGTTAGGCCCAGCCGGGCCCAAGGTGGAAACCTTACGAATCACTTCGTTCAAGCCGAAATTGCGGCAAGTTTAACTAAATTCTGATAATACTAGCTAACAAAGGCCGGGAAGGCCCCAATTGGTGACAAGAAGTTACCAGAAGCGGGTAATATTGTCAAACCGGCAATAACCAACAGTTTTTAGTCGATTCTTCAAGTTACAAGTTCAAATGGGGCCCAAAATGCACATTTTGGGCCTGGAAAGCACAGGAACGAGTAATGGTTGCTGGGTTCGATTCCCGCACCATAATTTTGTACTAATGGGTTTTAACCCATTTGATTCAGGTGCGCGGACAGTCGCTGATCCGGATTCGAAGTCGTGAGCAGTCCAGTAGTGAAGCAGTCAGTGGAGGAGTCCAGTCTTGTCGTGGAGCCAGTAGTCAGAGTCAATTAGTGCTTATCTGAGATTGTGGATCCGGAAGTGATCCCAGGAAGTGAATCTTGTCAGGAACCAGTATCATTCGTGGAACCTATCACTGTAGGTACATTGTGGATTTAGACCGCAGCTAGGGTCAAGAGCAGAGACGACTTCGCAGGCACCTGATTTCAAGTTGGGAAACCAAAACCGTCTGAAAGTACTGTATACTTGTTGTCTTTTGAACCGTTCATATAAAAATGACCAACTTCGCCCGATTCATCGTTATCGTTTCCGGAGCCATGCTCCCCTCGTCTCTGGCTTGAACTTAGCATTCAGCCAGAGCCAGCCGCTAGTCTGAAGATAGAAGAAGCCATCCGAGCTATTGAACTTTGTAGTTGTAGTTGTTTAAATTTATATTAATCAGGAATAAGTAAGGCAGAACCAGGTGACTCCCCATTTTCTGTATTTCCTCAAAAAAGCCAGTTCCGTACAGTAACCCTGTCTAGGTGTTGGAGCCGACCTTCGGGAAAGCAGTGTCCAACGATTCGGGGACTCACCCATAGACCGACCCCAGGTTTATATAAGCTAATAATTGTTTGTTTGTAGTTTATTGATTTGTAGTTTGGTAATCCGTTTGTAAGGACGGATAAAGAGTCGCACAGCACGAGCATATAGGCGCACGAGAAAGCATATAGGTACTTGGTTAGCAGAGAGTTGGAGACAGTGTAATAATTAGGTAGTAAAGACAGAGTTTGAGAAAAGGAAGAAGAAGAAGTACCACTGAACCTTGTCCCTAACCCAAAACCTATAACCCGGGTAATATTATCCTAATTTAGGATAATATTAATAATAACCTAAAGAGGGTAACTGGCAACTCTGGTACAGTAAATTGTACACTGTACTGAATTGTAATTGTATTTTGTTTTGCACAGTTTGTAACGACCCCTGTTAATAACACATTCTGTAATTGTCGTTTGTAATCTTGCCAAAGAGTGTACCCACGATACTTGTAACAAGTTTAGTAAATAATTGGTGTGTCAGACTTAGAGTCTCAGAGTTTCACGGAGAGGCGCGATTGTCTCTGAAAGTCAGGCGCGTTAGCCTAGAGATTGGATCAGGACTACTCAAAGGTAAGTTCTGGTCAGGAAGCCGAAGATCCGTCATCAATCCAGCGATCAAATCCAAGCAAGCGCTGACCCCTCTTGCTGATCAGCTGGAATCCAGTGCAACAAACGAACTCACGAAGAAGACCCCTACAAAGGTTGGCTGCAGGGAATCTCTGATTTTGGAACACCACCTTTCGGAGATCCGGTGCCTAAGTCTACTTTCCTAAGTGGACGCGCTGACCTTCCGTGTAATCAAGTGCAGAGCGTTTTCTGTCACTAGACCGGAGAGCAGAGCGTTTTCTGTCTCTGGAGACTAGCAACTTCATTACATATGCTTTAAATAGATACATTTGTGTCTGCAAGAAAAGCAGTTGCAGTAGATTGTTCACTGCAAAGCGAACCTTATTAGTAATAACATTATCCTACCTAGTTTCGCTTGTGATTATGCAGCTTGCCCGGTTGTCGTGTTTATTTTGTGATTGACGATTACTACTGGACCTATGACCTGTCTGAACTTGGAGGCGATCTTCTGGGTAGAACAGACTTTGTAGCAACAACTGCTACTGTAATGTTCGCATTGGCATTCAATTTTGTAGTTTTCTCAAAGTATAAAAGTATGCACAAAAATATAGCTTCAGAAGAGGGAGCTGTTACCAGTCAGGAAAAAATTATTCGTGAACGAGAATTCAAATTGTTTGTCCAATTTTTTGTGATAGTTTTTATGCATGTTCCTCTGTAACTGTTCATTATATCTCCCTTTACTGGATGGAAGTGGAAGAACTTGTTTTTTACAGTATGCTTGTGTTTAATTATTCTTTAAATGGCTATGTTTATGTTGGTTTGAACAAAAACCTTAGAAAAACTATTTATATCTTAATATTCAGAAAGCATGACACAAATCCCGAATCAAAGCAGGCTGTCTGGCAATTGACTGGTGGTCGAAAAATCTGATCGATTTAAGGTGATGATTCCTTTTGGAGACATCAACTTTGAACCCTTATTACTCATTAATTCTTTAGAATTAAGAAGCCATTATTACATCTAAATGCAGCTTAACCTTTGCTCTTTCTAATGAATTAAATGAAACTAAGTTTAGTTCTCGGAAATTATTTTACTGCATTTTCGAAGTGATTTAATTTTCCAGAATTTTTGCAGACTAAAGTAAATTTTTTCGTGAGGCATCGGCCACATCATTCGATTCCACTATCAAATAGCTGGGGACCCTTTTTTAATTATTATGAAACCGGTCTTCGTTACAAAGAAATTAGCAAAAATCTATGCGCAACCTGGATTTTGCCTACTTTTCCCAACTTTTGCAAGCGACCACTTTAGCTAGAAAGCAGCATATTTGGCAACTAAAAAAGGGTCCCTGGGTACTTTGGTGTAAAACACGTCTAGTAAGTGGCTACCCTCTAGCTTGCATAGTAAATGCTCCACAATCGCTGGAAAATATGTGGTCATGTTTTTGCAAAAACTACATTTTTTATGATAGTAGCGTACGGGATAGCAGTTAGAAGATTATAATGTCATGGATAATCGGCATCGAGACCTTCACATTGACACCATTAGTTTAATTTTACGGCTTGCGTAGCTCACTAAATGGCGGATTATTTGATTTCTGCAAAAATGACAAGTTTTCAACGCCAAAATAAGAAAATCGACTATATCTCACGATAGCGAAAAGCTAGAAAGGTTCTTTAAAAAGCAAAAATGTAGAGCTCAACAAGATCTTTCGAATGAATGTAAGCATAGCTGTGCAGCAACTGTCTGTCAAAAATCGGCAAAACGGCCCTAAACGGAGACGTCCAATTTTTGCAGCGGGATTGCGCGGAGTGTGTTAGAACGCTAAAGGAACTTTTTTGGAAAGTTTCATCAAATTTCATCTTGATTTGAACCGTCAACCAACAATATGTGCCCAAAAGGAATCACCACCTTAAGTTGCCTGTGTAAACGTAATTAGTTTATTCTATTGTGATTCCTCTATATGATTCTTATTATATGCTGTCTTATTTAAAGATTGTTGATTTTCGGTGTGATACCCCTTGTCATATATCTCAGGACTTTGATTCGTGTAAGACATTACTTGACTGAAATCTATTGATTTCGTTGAAATAGTTATCTATGCCATCGAAATCTTTAATTCCATGAAGAGTACATTATGATAAGAGTGTGTCACTCGGCATGCTCTCTGTTATCAGAGCAAAACTATGCTATGTTCACTTTCGGCTAACCTCCTCCAGCAAATAAAACCCTAGTGATCCTCTTGAAATCAGTTCCTGGTAGAAACGGAGGTACGCCTACCGCTCTCTGCTTCTGTGTTAAATCACGAAATACAAGTTGTTCGTGTGTGATTTGTGTCTACTTCGAGCTGTAGAATACATCATGGCTCGCGGATTTTTTAAGTCATGGGTCTGATTAGTGGGAGGGGGGGGGGGGGTCAGAAGTTAACCAACAGTTTTTGCTCTGATGAATATGAGCATGTCTAGTGGCATAATGACACAATCTTATCATTGTTGTACTCCTGTAATTAAGCGAAAAGCTAAAAACTCAATAACTCCCGCTAAAAACAGCTAAAATACAGAGTTAAATAAAAGAGATCACATGAACGCAATTGAAAGAAAGGAACAGATAGATAGAAAAATAAATACCTATAAACGACCTCTTGTGTAATTCTTAGAAGTCTAGATAACATTCTGAATAAAGCACAATTGATGCATACTTGTTCCTAACCACTATCCCACAAAGCCTAAAGAATTTACTATTACACTCCATCTGAAGACAAGCATCACTGTTGTGACTATGAATCGAAGAAACTGCATGCAAGAAGTCCGGATCAAGCCTTGGGCGCGACTGTGAGAAAGTTTTTGGTGGCATGGGAGGACTTTTTCCGTCTGGGTGCCTGAGACTTTTTCCGGCTCTTCTGGTCCTCGTCCTTGTCCTTCTCGTCGTGGCGGACGAAGGCCCGCTGGACCATCCCTCGGAGCCCCGTCCGTCGGAGCACTCCGTCCTTCGCGAACGCCTCGATCGCCGCCGTCGCCACCTTCTCCACGCGCTGCTGATGCAGGGCTTGTCGGTATTGCACTGAAATTAAATATGCTACAAGAATGAACTTAGTGTACAAAGTGTGACCTAGAAATGTATACCTTATGATGGCTATCTTGAAGCGCTTTTGAGATTGAAAGACAACAATTTAGTTTTCTACATTTTGTGGCACTACTAACATTCAATGACATATGCGGTGAAAGTTTTACTTTTTTTCTCTACATTGAGGTAAGAATTAGTTCATATAACTCAGGTAGTACAAAGATCTGTACTGCATCTTGAAGCCTGTATTACATGAGCAGTAAGTGACAAGGCCAAGTGTGATGTAGCACGGACTTACAGGAGTGTATGATCATGAGACATCCCCAGGCGATGCTCCAGAACCATCCGACGAGGAGGAAGGTCACCGTGCCCAGCTGGGAGATCCCGACCAGGAGGTTGATCAGGATGGAGGACGGGATCCGACTCACCTTGTACAGGATCCGGGGTCGACCCATGCACAGCAGCAGGAAGCCGCTCAGAATGGTGCCTAAATGAAAACATTGACAATGTTATGACACTTAAAATTAACTCGTTCCATCAATTCGTGTCGTCCGTCACCTGTACACAATCTTGTGGCTTGTGGCTTCCACCAGCAAATGGTGAAAACATTTTTTTGATTCTTTATTTTCCTTCCGTTTTAACTTCATTAAAACATGGACGTGAGAGAGAATTGCGGAAAAGGAAGAAAGAAAAGTGAAAGAAAGTTGCACACAGCCAAACTCGACTCGACTAATAAGGATCGCCATTTTCTCTAATATTTCCTAATAAGAGCCATCTGGTGCGGCTTCTCTCTTTTGATTGGCTGAACATGTTCCAGACATTTTTGCAGACTGTGAGGCTGTCATCACACAGGCTACACATTGGTGTAGATTTTATCAGTAAACTTTACCGCTGAAAGTTGGCACGGGTGGCCCTTATGTGGAAAAGGCCCCTTTTCGGCGAGTTTACCCTAACTGTGGTGACGTGATCTACCACGATCTCGTTGTAGTTAGTGTTCGATTGTAGAATGAGCTGATGTATATAACAGCTGGTTATGCAAAGCTAATAAAATCAGTCTTGACATATCATCGATAGTATGCAGCGGCGCTGATTACAACACTAACCTGAGCCAGCTATGAGGATGTTGAGAATGCAGCACATGACGGCGGCGGAGACAGGGAGGAAGGGTACGGCGGAGTGGATGAGGGTGACGTCGTGGACGGGGAGATTGAGGATGATCCCCTCCCGACCCTCCGACTCCTTCTGGAGGGATGTCTCCGAGTCCGCCTTCGCCTGGGCCGCCAGTGCCGCGTTCCGGGCCTGCTCCCTCTCACGGATCTGAAAACGCAAAAAACAGCATCGTTAAACCAGAAAAGTGTATCACAAACTCATCTAAGAAAACAAAGCAATTCAGGGGGTGCGTTGCAAAAGATCCCAGGAGGGCACTTCGCAGGTTATCTAAGAGCTGTATAGAATGGAGTTAGGAGACCTCCTAAATCCATTTCAACAGATTTCGCCTAGGTGTAGCTGGCGCTGCTCCTAAACTCAGGTAAGTTAGGGGGAACTTTAGGAGTGGTGGACTTGCTTAGGAGTATCCTTTGGAACCCGATTGTCCTAAGTGGGCTATACTACACTTAGTAGCACTTCTAGGCTAATAGCGCGGCCCAGACCAATCGTGAAAACATGGAAAATACAAAATTCTTTGAGTATCAACGTGGATCATGGTGGATTAGTGAAACTAGCATTCCTACCACATCGATTGATTCCAGAATGCCCTGTTCTCTTCCATATTCGATGACCAGATGGAGGTTGTCTCTGACCCATCCCCATTTCGATCCAGGCTCTAATATCTTGGTTCCGGCTCCGGATCTTGGCTTACTTCCTATGAATGATCGCTGTGAGCTTTTGCTAGTTCGGCTCGGATTATCTGAAACAAGGAAATATTAGGGTGACAAAGTAACAGAAGAAACAGCATGCCAATGTTTGAACTGAAACAAAGGCATGCAAAGTTTTTACAGCCATCCCGACAAAAGAAAAGGAGGAAAAGCCCCCACCAAACCCTGAGAGAGTCCCTCTGTTTGCTCAGCCTTGAGACTCGTTTGAGACAACAAATTACGTATCTCGTCTCGACACTTGACTGTCTCGAACTGTAAGGAAAGCAGGCATAGGAAAAATTGATAAGCCTGATATGGGAGTTCAGCTGATGGTCCCGTGGTGTAGTGGGTTAGCACGTCTGTCCCGGGATCAGAAGGGCCGTAGGGCCGTGGTTCGATCCCCGACTGCCAATTCTTCACTTTCAATTCTGAATAGAAATTCCTCTTCCTTTCTCTCTTCTAGGCTCTGGGTATACCAGGTTCTGGTTTCGTGGATGCAAGGTTGCCTGACGCTTCCCGTCTTGGGCTTGTCCTTGGTTTCTTCCTGGTCCACCAGCCATGGTGGAAGCGCTGCAGAACAGCATAAGATCGCGTAACAAGACAGCCCTCTTAGTGAGTAATAAACTGGTGATGAAATTTAAACCAAATTTGTAAATATATATATATATATATATATATATATATATATATATATATATATATATAATATCTGTTTCTGTATATATTTGCAACCTATTATTCTAATCGCTTCTGAAGTTATACTTTTTGGTTGCTCTGGTTTGATGGTTCCAGTCGTGAATCTGAGCTGTTTGCTGCCGTTGACAGATCCTTCAACAGATCCGTTAATTATTTGGTGCTGCTGCTGCTGCTGATCATTTTGTTGATGATTCAAAACTTGACTAGATTTGGAACTTCTAGATACAATAGTCCCATTTTCGAGAGAGGAGGCCAAACTATGACCATCCTCTTGAGAGTATGCGCTGCCGTTGGACATCGATTTGGCCCCGCCGGAATTCGGTAGATGCAAAAATTCGTTCTGATCACTCCCGGAATCATCCTTCCGCTCTGCTCCGGAGTTGGACGGCGTGTCGCCCAAAACCGGAACCAGATCCTCCGCCGTGTGAGTGGATCCGGTTCCGGTTGGGACTCGAATGGACACGGAGGACCAGAGTGGTTGGACTTTGGCGGAGAGGCGGGACTCCGGGTCCGGCTGGATCCGACTGAGACTGCTGAACTTCTTGAACTGTTCCACCTGGGCCTCGTGTCGCTGGATGCTCTCGTTCAGGGCACTCGCGAAGGACGTCATGTTTGTTCGCAGAAGATTCGTCCGATTTTTGATGTTTTTCAGCTGGAAATTGAAATCGGACAGGTTGGTTTCAGACAGATCCACCAGATTCTGTTCGGAGAGGTCGGACATGATGTTGAACAGACGAAGAAATAATAATGCAGAAATAATGAAATAATCTGTTGTAGAAAGCCTAAACGTCAGACCTGAGAGTAGTGAGATCGTTTGCATGGAAGGAATGTGATGCGATATTGTCTGGTTAATTGGTATATAACACAATAGTGCTTTTCTTTCTACCAAATTTCTATAAGTTGTAGTATTGTCAGTTAAGTTTTGTAAACAAAATCGGTTTCAACTAGATTCCATTTCGTTCTGCTCAAAATTAGCCAACACCAATCGGTCCTCTGCGCACATCGCTGGAGTTGAGTTTCTGCTATATATTGCTCTGAGCAACCTACTTCGGGTTCGGGTTCGGGTACGGGGCGTTTGATCTCACTTGTGATTACCAATCTCTTCAGACCGGAGTATCTCTGTCTTGGAAGAAAGGGGTCAGCTCACTCACAGTGCAGCTCACATTTATCTGACCAGTTAAGGATGGATAGCTGGGGGTGGTCGCAACTCATGGGGAATTAAACCCTGGCCTGGCTACTAACTTGATAAGATTTCGTCATGTTTTTACTGAACTATCTGGTAGACGACAACCTGATGCCACTGAGCCATTCTAAGCACTTAATAGCAAACTTAAGCTTAGAATTTTAATGATTGCTTTGCAGCCGCAATAGCTGAGTATAAGTCCGAAGACTACTGTAGGACACTGTTTAGAGCTTGCCCTTTCAAAGACTACACTAAATTGAAACAAATGAGGGACGAAGGAAGCGAAAGCGTTCTGACATGCACACTGCACAGGACCCAGTGTAATTTTCCATATTTGCTAAAGAAACCGGCAAAGACAGAAAAAGGTGTGAAACTTCGCAAACTCAAACCTGCCACTTTCGCTGGCGTGTCGTTTTCGTCAAGTCTCTTTATGTCGAAACAGTTCTCTGCTGGCTGAGAACTAGACTTCTTCCAGCGCAACTTTGCACGCAGAACTGACAACAAGAGACTCAAAAAGACAGAGTAAAGAGATTGACACCTCTTAATGAACTTACGTTTTCCCGACCTGACCGAATAATTGGAAATGCGGTCGGAATTAGTGGAGCCATTGCGGTATTCCCGAACTATGGGTTTGCTGTGGCTGTTTTCTTGAAATAAAATCGCACGCCTACCCATTCGAGTCTAAATTGTTTACACATGCAGTCTGCATCTTTTGTCGGTGAATTTCTTTAGCAAGCATTCTTGAGTGCAGTTTCTTCGCAGCTCCATAGCACTCAATTGTTTACATGTCAAGCGAAATTGACTCTTCCCACTTCTAGCGGCCTGTCCTTTGGGTCTTTAGTTTTATCGAAATTGCGTCTTCGGTCACTTGACTGAAAATGAAACAGAAATCTGCCACCAGTTGCTGAAATCACGGGTAGAATAACCGCAATTGATGAAGATCTAAGATTGTAGTGAACGAAACGTGAAATTCGACGAAGTTGTAGTAGAAAGTGGTTGCCACAAACATCCCCGTCCTTACACTTAGCATTCATCATGAAAATATTAAGTTTCAAGAAATTGAAAGGATGGACTTGTTTCAAATCGGAATTTATAGCTCAGTGATGCTGGGCAATTGTCAGTGGTTTAACCCTAAATTTGGTCAAACTTTAGTTTTTCATTTCCGGCTCCGCCCCTTCACATTTTCTGATACTTGCTTACAAAGAAACTTACTGCTTTTGGCAGCATTCCTGTTTTGACCGTGCAAAAATGCCATTCTTGTAACGAAAGTGCTGACAGCACTGTAGTGCTTTCTTCTGCCAAACACCATACTTGTAGTTTACTGAAATGGATTGTAAATATAATCTAAATAGAGTTAACAACAGAGTTAATAACTTAATCTTAAGTTTCCAGATTCAGCTTTAAAATGGCTCACTACTGCCACCACGGCGACTAGACTGATAAAAGGAGTAAGAAATGCCTCAGTTTCTTTGTCGAATCGGCAACAATAGAAACAAACTTGTAGTCAAAGCTAAGAATAAAGTTGCCTATAGTTGCCAACAACGAAATAAAAATCTCAGGATTAGGATGCCCCGCAAACTAAGAAAAAGTACCATTAATAAGAATTCTTATGAACATTTTAACTGTATATATTGAATGTGTTTTGGTTTGCAACTATTTTGAGATGCTGACGTATGACATATGGTAAACCTTAAGTGTCTGTCAAAAAAGTCTTACAGGGAAAGCTAAGCACATTGTTTGGTCTGAAAAGTGTAGCCTAGGTCTGTCCGACATGTCGTGATTATGAGGATAGGGCGAACCCCTAATCCAATAGACCCCATAATGGGATAATGTCACCACCTATACTCACTTTGCGTGCCTTCAACATCAGATTAAGCCATAACTCAGAACCCAGAATGGTCTCAACTTTTTCACATTCCACAGACACTCAAATCCGCCTCAGAGAGGGCCTGTCAACGGCAGTGGACACAGGTGACTTATTGAACAAAAATGAACAAGAGAGAAACTGTATTTACTGTTTATGATTTACAACGTTGAATGACCGATTTCCAATAATTGAACGCACACTGACCTGAAATAGCAATTGCACAAAACCTCTGCTTCTTTACAAGATTAGACCATTTCACTGCGGCAAAAAACTTGCTCCAGTATGAATTTTCCCCTTTCATAGCCTCAAATATGGTCGTTGTAAGTCGTGGTTTTTGCGAAGTTGGAAAGAACAATTCTTTACTGAGCAAAATGCCAATGGCGAAAATTAATCTAAAAAGTTAACTATTGATTGCTTTCTGTAGAGGTGTAGTTTGTTTAGTTCCTTTTTCCAAATCTAGAAGGTTATGTTGCTAAAAGGTTACTGGATTTCAAGAAGGTTGATATAGCATTTCTTGATGCGAGCTGAGCATTGAATGTGGAATAATGAATGAAAACAGTCACTACATAAAAGACAAGACCTTAGTCATAAACATCATTTGTGGTGGCTCAGTTGTTCAAGCCTCTGTGCGTTATAAACTAGAAATTGCAGATTCGAGTTTAGCCAGGAAAATCAATTTTTTTCTGGTGTTTTTTCTGATGTTTGATTTCCGGTTCTGTGGATGTTTAATTTCGTCTTTTAATTTGTCCTAACCCAGGCGACAGGTTTTTGCCTTACTGCGCTCAATTGTTTATCTTTCCGATGATTATTTGTTCAGTTTTCCGATTTTCGTTGACTAAAGTTAAAATTTAATTGCATATTCATTTTCAATTCAAAACACAATTCGAAACGTGTCCCAAAATAGTTCACATTTCTCCTTCCAAATCCCGTCTGTAGAAACATTAGTTGACGCTGAACTCCTGAAAGTCTAATTAGAGCTTCGCCTTTACTTTTCCGCATAGTAAGCCGTAACTGTGCAACCCTGGTTTACCAGATTCATAGGTTTGCGACTAGGGTCCTATGACGTCATACCATGACGTCGGTCATGACTTCTATGTTCGAGGCAAAGGTAACACGCAGCAGACTTTTCATGAAATCGCGTCTATTACGGATATCTTTAATCACAAGTTATTTCAGCTTCACTCACTGCTTATTAGCATCTTTGGCAATCCAAAATTATACCTAAATTAGCAGGTTGTAGTGAGTTCAGTCCACAGTTACCTATATATTACCCTTGATAATTTCTTTATTACTTTAATCTTCAATTCAATAAACACGGCCACTGTTTTTGCTGTCAATGAAGATTTAGTTTTGAATAATGCTTCTGTAGGTTCTGCTGTTCAAGTTAATGTCTAGGTTTAGATTTCAGGTGTTTCATCATGCGAGTTGCTGCCTCGATATATCGTGGTCACAAATTAACAACCGATTATCGGATGAGATGTGTGGGAAGCACTGGCGGTTGGTTGTAGTCTACAATTTTACAGTACAACTAAACCATAAATTTCATTTAACCTATAATTTATGTATAGAGCTGCACACTTAATGCTTTTGCCCTAGCTGAAAGTGTATGTATCACAGGAACAGAATGAAAATGATAACCGTTTTCTTCCCAAGGGGGGCTGTACTTCTTTCCTTCATAGTTCCGCTTCCACAGTTTGCCTGTCTTTCTTGAGTGTGTGTTTGTGTCTCAAACAACAAGGTTGTGTGTAGGTGTTCAAAAACGGGCACTTCAGTTTGGCTCAATTCCAGGCTTGATCTCGATTCGATTCTGCCGCGGTGGCTCAACAATACAGGGGGTACGAAGATTTCCTAAAAACCGATTTTTACGTCAGACAAATGTCGCTACAGTTTCTCTGACTTCGTGAACGAAATTAAAGTTACTTCTTTCAAGGACTGGACAAAACGAGAAATTGTTCATGAACGTACCCGATATCTAGCTGTTGGTTTATATACAAGGATACAAGGATAGGGTTTGAAAATTCTCAACAATTATGCTTCGTGCTTATGCAGTGGAGGTGGTTGGTTTGTCGTCCGTTACATTAGAAGTGCAATCGCTTAACGAACTGCAATTGTCGTCTTACACAGCACAAAACCATGGCGTAGTTTATCAGGGTCTTATCTCGATTACCCCCCCCCAGTACTCAAAATCCTTAAAACTTGACCAAATGAACTAAAATTTGGTGTGGGTATGTTTTCAACCACGGTGAGTTCAAATATCGCAAAATTTTTCAATTTCGCGAAATTAGAAATTTTTCGATTTCTAAGGGGGGACCAAGGGAAAACGAAAAAGGTTTTGTCTTCGACTTTGCTGAAAAGATGTATATAGGGGTTTTCCGGGTCGTAGAACATGAATCTGAAGTCCGTTTTTCGATTCAGCTTTCCGTTCGTTCAGTATAAGCTTGCATCTTAAGCTTAAATCTTTAGCTTATACTGAGCTAACGGAAAGCTGAATCGAAAAACGGACTTCATATTCGTGTTCTACGACCCCGAAAACCCCTATATACATCTTTTCAGCAAAATCGAAGACAAAACATTTTTCGTTTTCCCTTGGTCCCCCCTTAGAAATCGAAAAATTTCGAATTTCGCGAAATTGAAAAATTTTGCGATATTTGAACTCAGCGTGGTCGAAAACATACCCACACCAAATTTTCGCTCATTTGGTCAAGTTTTAAGGATTTTGAGTACTGGGGGGGGTAATCGAGATAAGACCCGTTTATCATATATTGACGCTTATTTGTCAGCTAAATTGACACAAACTGTTTACTAGAGCAACAACGTTTTGAAAATTAGTGTAGCTTCCCCATTGGTTGATGTAATGAATTAGGGAATTTACAGACTGAAATTAATTTAGTAAATTGAGAGTGCTGTCATTGGTAACAGTTAAGTTCTGACCTTTATGATTTCCTTTGTCTTCATGTATCCTGTTTTCTGAGAGCCCTAGATCCAACACGTGTGGACTTGGATCTTGATCTCTAGACAGTGTTCCGTTTTAGTGCTGCGTGGAGATTCCAGTCTCGGCAGCAGTCTAGCAGTTTAATTTTTAACAGTTTCAATGCGCATGATTTTCTCAGATACTTTAATTAAGCACGTAAAACGACATTCTCTACAGCAAATTAGCTTTAAGTAGTTGGATGATTAGAGACAAAAACGGTTGAGTGTCAGTGGACGTGGTGACCATTCTAAGTTCAGACTAAAGTAGGATTGAATATAGCGAATTTTGAGTTTTCGCGCTAATGCTAGCGCTTTGATAGAGCGAATGCGCTGCCTTCTTAGTTCGCCTACTTCCTAAGTTCTATTTCCTACTTTGGTTCGAACTTAAAGTTTAGCGGAGTAGCATTGTCACGTGGCCCAGCGTCGCTATGAAACCTAGTGAGTTGATATTTCAGCTCTACTGTAGCTATATATATTTTTACGAAATCTGATATCCGCACAAACTGTTAAATTTTATTTTAATTTTACTACTTCTTAAATTAACTTACATATTTTAAATAGGTTTAGACAATCTAAAAATAAATTACAAATCGAAACATTGCTGTTCAAGTCAGTGCTTGAAATTTGAGATTTCGAAACTAATTGCTAGTTAATACAAAATTTATTTGTTTTAGAATTTAAGTAGCAACACCAAAACAAGAGCTTGATGACATTTTCATAATTTCTTCTTAATGATTCCTCAATTAAAGTTAACTATTAACTTCCTCAATTAAATTAATAAAAAAATGAATAATAAGAAGTATTGGTAAGCCTTTGGCAATGGGCTTCTTGGTAAAAGTGAACTCAACTTTTATACTTCATTAGCTATCATCTCAAGGTAAAATAGTCCATATTGGACATTTGTATCTGGTGACTGGTGGTGACCAAAATCTGGACAATAAATAAAAACCGTTGTCCACAACAGGACTGAAATTGGGGTCTAATTAGAGGAACAGACCCAGGAACTTCCTCTTATTTAAGGTGCTGGTATCGCTTTGTGTAAATTTGACCGTACAGGCTCCAATCCTCTATGAAAGGTGCAAAGATAAGAAACTTTTGGGTTTTGCAATTATTTTTTAGTACGTAGTCGATGTCACGATGTGACTTTTCCTCCTTGAAAATTTTCAAAGCGGAAAGGCTACACCGGTGTGGGTTTCCCCCTGGAAAAATTACACGGGTGTCAATTTTCCGGGGGGAAATTTTTCACCAATGCAAGAAAGAATGCAGGTTTCAGTTTATGAATTAAGTTTTGTTCATACTTATAGCAACTAATTTGCTTTGACGGAGGAACATGATTAGCCTGAAACGCCAAAATAATTACTAGCTATAATAGTTCTATTCAGATACAAAATTAACTTGAAATATATAATGAATAAAAATTCTTTAAAAACCAGAAATTTTGAAGAATTAATTAAATTCATTGTTTTATTTAACTGAATATTTCGGATATGACAAACCTTAATAAAAAAATTTTGGAATAAATGCCAACTCTAATTTTTCTTAGACTTCTAATATTTTATAATTTTATTTTTAAGTAAAAGATGAAAAAATTTAAAAAATAGAAGTTTTGGAAATTTTACACTGCGAGGTCAACCACAGGTCAATGGTGAAACCTTTCTTTAGGGAAATTTTGAAAGGAAACTTTTCAAAATTCAGGCCAACGTGGAAAATCTAGATATTCAATCAAATGAAATTTCAATTTTCAAACTGAAAATTTTAATTTCAAGTTAATTCAATGAAATTTCGAAAATAAACTTGAAAATAAATTTTAATTAAATTGATTAGATACCTTTGCCCTACTTAAAGATTTGAGCTCGGAAATAAAATCTCTAATATTGTAAGTTTTTCGAATTTAGTTAAATTTTTACTTAGAAATGAAAACATAAAATACTAGATGCCTAAGAAGTTATCATTTATTAAGAAGTTTTATTATTAAGGTTTATTACATGCAAAATAAGCAATTGAATACAATAAATGATTCTACAAAACTAATCCTACAAATTTTCAGATTTTTCATGAAATTTTATTTATTATATGTTTTGATTTGGTTTTGTATCTCAGTCGAACTATTATATATAATGAGTATTATTTGGTGGATTACGCTAATCATATTCCATCTTCAGAGCATAATTAGTTGCTGAGCCAAACTCAATTTATAAACTGAAACCTGCATTATTTCCTGCATTGGTGAATTTTATTTTATTAATTAATTGAGGAAGTTAATAGTTAACTTTAATTGAGGAATCATAATTAAAGAAGAAATGATGAAAATGTCATCAAGCTCTTGTTTTGGTATTGCTACTTAAATTCTAAAACAACTAAATTTTGTATTAACTAGCAATTAGTTTCGAAATCTCAAATTTCAAGCACTGACTTGAACAGCAATGTTTCGATTTATAATTTATTTTTTAGATTGTCTAAACCTATTTAAAATAAGTTAATTTAAGAAGTAGTAAAATTAAAATAAAATTTAACAGTTTGTGCGGATATCAGATTTCGTAAAAATATATATAGCTACAGTAGAGCTGAAATATCAACTCACTAGGTTTCATAGCGACGCTGGGCCACGTGACAATGCTACTCCGCTAAACTTTAAGTTCGAACCAAAGTAGGAAATAGAACTTAGGAAGTAGGCGAACTAAGAAGGCAGCGCATTCGCTCTATCAAAGCGCTAGCATTAGCGCGAAAACTCAAAATTTGCTATATTCAATCCTACTTTAGTCTGAACTTAGAATGGCCCCCACGTCCTCTGACAATTGAGAGTTTTCTTCGCGTTAACGCTTTCATTACAAAAAGGAACTACAAATAAGATTATTGTAGATTTACGTGATATATACTCAATTTCCATAATTTCCATTATATCTGATTAACGTTTTTCCTTCCTTCCTTCCTTCCTTCCTTCCTAGCAAAGAAGGCTACAAAAACTAAGCAACATTCAGGTTAGTGGAAATAGTCAGAATGGTGGACTTTGTTGAATATCCGTCCTTTCTTCATCAAATCAGTAACTGGCTACTCCAAGTGCCTTCTTCTATTTTTATCGGATCTTAGGTATGTATGGGGTGTGCATAAAACACGGCCCCGGCCCCGGCCCCACATAAAACACGGCCCCATTACGGCCCCGTGCATAAAACACGGCCCCGTCACGGCCCCATCAAAAAATCATATTTTTGACTAATGGGACTAAATATAACCAATTCAGCATCTCCTAATCTATCAAATTAAATTGTTTAACTGTTTAGGCTTTGAGTTTGAAAAATCGAATTTTGAATTGAAAGTATTATGTTCGAACCTTCTTTTTCTTTTTTTTTGTATCTTGGTAAATCTACAAATAACAAACTTTATGTTTTGTTTATGCAGTTATTAAATGTGTAAATTAAATTAAATTGTTTAAAGTAAATGCTGCTTTGTGTTTATGCTATTTTATGTAATTTTTATAAAATGTTATTGTTTTACGATCTCTTGAACTTTATGACCACAAGGTGTCAATACGGCACGGCTTACTTTAATAACTTAGTTACTGATTGTTAAGATAAATATTTTCAGTTGATTTTTAAATCACTTGAAATCTCTAAATGTCCCTTATTCTACGATGTATAAGATTTGGTCATATGTAGTTTCGTTAATAAGTTAAGTTTAAAGGTGATGAAAATTTGTAAATTTTCAAATTTTACAAAAATGTTTTACTTTAATTTTTTGAGCGCAAGATAAAATTAAAATTAAATTTACACATAAATACATTTACACAATTTAATTTAATTTACACATTTAATAACTGCATAACATGAAGTTTGTTATTTGTTGGTTTACCAAGATACAAAAACTTAAAAAAGGTGGTTCAAAGATAATATTTTTAATTCAAAATTCGATTATTAAAACTCAAAGCCTAAACAGTTAAACAATTTAATTTGATAGATTAGGAGATGCTGAATTGGTTATATTTAGTCCCATTAGTCATTAATATGATTTTTTGATGGGGCCGTGACGGGGCCGTGTTTTGTGTATGGGGCCATGACGGGGCCGTGTTTTATGCACGGGGCCGTAATGGGGCCGTAATTTTATGTATGGGGCCATGACGGGGCCGTGTTTTATGCACGGGGCCGTAATAGGGCCGTAATTTTATGTGGGGCCGGGGCCGGGGCCGTGTTTTATGCACCCGGGCCGGGGCCGGGGCCGGAGCCGGGGCCGTGTTTTATGTTTGGCCGGGGCCGGGGCCGGGGCCGTGTTTTATGCACCCGGGCCGGGGCCGGGGCCGTGTTTTATGCACCCGGGCCGGGGCCGGGGCCGGAGCCGGGGCCGTGTTTTATGTGGGGCCGGGGCCGTGTTTTATGCACCCGGGCCGGGGCCGGGGCCGGAGCCGGGGCCGTGTTTTATGTGGGGCCGGGGCCGGAGCCGGGGCCGTGTTTTATGCACCCGGGCCGGGGCCGGGGCCGGAGCCGGGGCCGTGTTTTATGTGGGGCCGGGGCCGGGGCCGGGGCCGTGTTTAATGCACCCGGGCCGGGGCCGGGGCCGGAGCCGGGGCCGTGTTTTATGCACCCGGGCCGGGGCCGGGGCCGGAGCCGGGGCCGTGTTTTATGTGGGGCCGGGGCCGGGGCCGGGGCCGTGTTTTATGCACCCGGGCCGGGGCCGGGGCCGGGGCCGTGTTTTGTGCACCGGGCCGGGGCCGGGGCCGTGTTTTATGCACACCCTATGTATGGGGCATCTTATTTGAGAAATTTTAATCAGAGAGAAAAGGTTTTCCACTCTATTTCTGCTCAGAATCTATCCAAGAATACAGTAATATTGAACATAACATGTATTAAGGAATACATTCCATGCTGTTAAAAACTAGAATTTTAAAAAGGTTTTTCATGAGTTTTTATCTATCACTTTGTTATGAGTATTGAGCACTTCTTGGAAAGCTATAGTTAAAGCAGACTTTTATCCTGAGTATTTGGATCTTTATCCACAATTTCGGTAGCAGAGAACTGTTTCACTTTCTATGGATGCCCAGGACAGTTTGCTTTTACTTTCCGACGACGCTACCTGCGTCGTTTGCCAGAACAATGTTCCAGAGTCGCTGCAATGCGACGATTGTTCCAGCTGGTGGTGCATCCACTGCATCAATCACAAAGTTAATGGATTACTCTCAGACATTCTCTACAAAGCATTACGGACATTGGGTCGTGAATTTTGTTGGAGTTGTGATAACTGTACTGCTATGACGCTTCCACAGTGCCTTTTACTTGGCGGCACTTTCACTAAAGCTGAACTCCTCACAACGTATGACTGTGATCCAGAGCTATTTCACATTCGTCCTCGGGAGAGGTCTCCCGTCGCTGACCCGCCCGTGACCGGACCCTCCGGGAGAAACCCTTCTCCGTCGGTGGCCCGACCCTCCGAAAGAATATTTACACCTCAACCGCCTGTGCACCAACCACCCACCTCCCAAGAACAGCCCAACCCTTCTCCGTCTATGATCCGTGCTCCCAATTCTACACCCGAAGACCAATCTGCTACGTCTGCGCCAAATCTCGGCTCACCAGAACGTCTGCTGCAACGACTGACAGACCTGCGGCAAATTCCAGCTGGTCCTTCAGTCCAACCAAATCTAACCCAGCAGTTTCTAGATTTTCTTCGCTATCAAGACGAGCGCAGGGATGCAGAATTAAAAAGAATGGAACAACAACGACAGGATGATATTGCTAACCACAGGGCGGAAATGGCAACTATGAACCAACTTCTTGAACAGGTGATTACGACCATTCGTCCACAAGACGGAGATGATTCCGGCCACAACAGTCACAGTCAGAATCAACACAACTTTCAGTCACTAACAAGTAAGCTGCCTAAGTTACAGCTTCCTTGCTTCGCAGGAGATAAGTTAACCTGGCCAAACTTTTGGGATTCGTTTGAGGTGAACATTCACTCACGCCCAAATCTTCACAAAAAGCAGAAGATGGATTATCTCCTGCAAAGCTTGAAAGGTTCGGCATAGGATAAGGTCAAGGGTTTGGGTCTACAGGGGGATCGATACGACGAGGCCATCGATATCCTCAAGAAAGCATACGGTGGTCAGAATGACATCATCGTAGCTAGCTGGGAAGCTCTAGGAACAATGCCACAAGTCAAAGAGAATCTGTCCAATTTAGAGAAGTTCATCGATGACACAAGAGCGATCACTGTTTCTTTGGACCGCATGGGGGTAGATGCGTCATCAGTGAAAGCCTATATCCCACTACTTTTAAAGAAGCTGCCTGGCGAGCTCAACAAGAATTTATCTCAACTGGCAATGCTTAAGGACCAAGAGGTTACGGATTGGTCTATTAAAGAATTTTTGGATGCTTTGATCAGAATTTTCAAGTGGCAAGTCAAAGAAAAAATAAGAAAGTGAAGAAAGCTACAGCGGACGTGGAACCGTTGTCCACAGAAATGCCAGCTACAGCCGCATTTCTGCAAGGAGCATCTAAACACGACACAACCAAGACGACGCAGTCCCGCCAATGTCTTTTCTGTGGAGATAGTTCGCATTTCAGCGATATTTGCACTGTAATCCCTGATGTCAACCGTCGAGTGGAGTTGGCTAAATCCAAAAGAGTATGTTTCAAGTGCCTCCAAACAGGTCATACTGCAAAAACCTGCAAGCGGGTGAAGTCATGTTATTACTGCAAAAGTGCTAAACACAACTCAGCATTTTGCAGACAACGGCAACGATCTGTGCCTACACAATCGAGTCATCACGTATCCACAACGGAAGCACAGCCGATTGCCGTCTCACAAGACAATTCCGACGAGTCTCCGGAGGTCATGCAAATCCACCTTGCTGCCAATGGAGAAAAAGACAATGTCATCATGGCCTCATTTCCCTGCAAAGCAAAGAATCCCAGTTCAGGAGTTATCCACACCGTTCATCTGTACTTAGATGCTGGAGCCAGATTAACATGTATTGACAAGAAAGTTGCGGATCGCATGGGCTTGAAACCACTGAGACAAGTTATTTTAGAAACCTCCACACCGTGTGCGCATATTCCATACAAGACATGGCTCCCAAACTTCCCCTCTACCCTGTACAATTTGATAACTCAACAGACCGCATGATAAGACGGTTGAAGCCTTTGAACCTACCACCGACAAAGAAAACAGAAGTCAACATCGACGTATTGCTCGGAATGGATTATTGGCATGAAGTTTTGGGTCCTCAAGCCATCACGAAGTCCATACCTATTGGTCCCTCTATGGCGTATGCTACAGTGCCTTAGGAGTAATACTGTCAGGCAACTACAAAACCAGAAATCATAACCTTCCGAAAGAAGAATATAGTCCTGTTGGTCATGTGCTGCTGGCGCCCATCATTGCCATGCAACAGGATATACAAGAATTCTGGGACCTAGAGAGTGTCGGTCTCCAGTCAACAGAGCATGACCAAACCACAAATAGTAAGTTCTACACTGATTTTAAAGCAACAGTAATTCTGGGTGACGATCGCTACTATGTCAGGTGGCCTTGGAAAGCGCCGGACTCTGAGATTGATACAAACTACGGAAAGGCCCAACGCCGCCTTTTCACGACCTTGAGAACATTAGCACCAAACGTCTACGACACCAAAAACCTGGAAACATACAACGAGATCATCCAGAATCAGCTGGCCAATGGGGTGATAGAGAAGGTTCCTACAAAGCCAGACGGTCCGATTGTTCATTATATTGCTCACTTTCCAGTCATCAAAGAAGATCGAAGAACAACCAAAGTACGTATTGTTTACGATGCTAGCTCTAAAACAAACGGAAATGGTCCGTCTCTGAATGATTTGATCCACACCGGAATCAACTATCTAGGTGATCTTGTGGGGTTACTACTACGGTTTCGGCTATCAACAATTGCTATCACCTCGGACATAGAAAAAGATTTTCTGCAAGTGGGGTTGCAGAGTATCGATAGGGATAGCGTCAGATTCCTTTGGATCAAAGATTTGCTGAATCCTTGGAACCGGAACAACATAGAGGAATTTCGTTTCACTCGTATCCCCTTTGGAGTAGTAGCTTCTCCGTATCTACTGGGAGCTACCATAAATCACCATCTGGATCTGAACCCAGGTCCACTGTCTGATCGGATTCGAGCCAATACCTATATGGACAACATTTTTCTTAGTGCCGACACCACATCAGAAGCATATTCGTCCAATCAACAAGCTAAGGCGCTGTTCGCGAAAGCAGGGATGAATCTGCGCGAATTCACCTCCAACGACCGTCAGTTCATCTCCATGTTGCCTGATAAGGACAAAGTTACAGATATCAAGGTAAAGGTCCTTGGTATTACCTGGGACACCTATCATGATGCCATATCAGCCAAAGAGGTTTCCAAATTCGAAGGCCCTACAACTAAAAGGGAAATTTTGAAGTATATAGCAAAGCTTTTTAATCCTCTCGGACTGCTTTGCCCAGTCTCCATAAAGGGAAAGATTCTGCTTCAATCGCTGTGGAAAAACAAGGTCGGCTGGGATACCCCAGTTGCGCTGGAGCTCTGTCAAATTTGGTCCGACATCGCATCGGCAATTCGAAGTGCCTCATTGATTCAATTGCCACGAAGATTCAATTTCTGCCAGCCACACCCATTCGATCTTGTGTGCTTCACAGATGCAAGTCAGGTGGCCTATGCTGCAACTGTCTATTTGTGTCAGACTTATCCTCGTAAAGACAGTAACCTACTTTTCGCTAAAGCCAGAGTGGCACCGCTGAAGCCAAGAATGACCTTACCACGCCTGGAACTCTTAGCGGTCGTGATCGGAACACGTCTGCTTCAGTTCAAAGAGAAGGCATTACCAGTCTTGCCCAAGTCAAAGTTTTTGTTCACTGATTCCCAGATAGCCTTACAGTGGATTTGTTCAAGCAAGGATCTGGATCCGTACGTGGCAAGAAGGGTCAGTGAGGTTAGAGCCGCACGTGGTATTCAATTTGGTCACGTGCCCTCCAAACAAAACCCAGCGGATTTAGCAACTAGAGGGATTCGCGATAAAGACATTTCCTCACACCTACACAGTGAAGCATTGTGGTTCAGAGGCCCCTCTTGGCTGAATGCACAAGATTCACAACGGCCCCAACTGGTTCACTGTGTACCCGATACTACAGCAGTTCTTCCATTTGCAGAAGTTCCCGCCACTGTATTGTCAGCTCAGATCAACCCGGAAATCCGGTACCCGTTCAATATTGATAAGGAAGAATTTCGAGCTTGGGGAAGTTGCTACGGGTAACGGGTTACTGTTTGCGGTTTGTTGAGCGGTGCAAACTGCAAGCAGTTCCCTCCACCAGAGATGTCACTCCACCAGAACTGCAGAAAGCCAGAAGATTATGGATAATCGCAATTCAAGCGGAATTTGAGGAAGATAAGGCTTCGCTGTCCAGTGGAAGGCCGACCCAATTTACAAGGCAGCTAGATTTGACACTTACTGACGGCATTCTAAGATGTGGTGGAAGAATCGCAAACGCCATGATAGATGACGACGCCAAATTTCCCGTCCTCATCCCAAAAACTTCTCCTTTCACCAATCTGGTGATTATGGCTGCTCATTACAGAGTCCACCATTTTGGCGCCAGAGCGACTTTGGCAGAAGTTAGGAAGCAGTATTGGATTCCCCACGGACTTTGTCAGGTAAAGAAAGCTATTAGAGCATGCTACACATGCCAAAGAACGGAGGGTGGTACATTAAAGCCTCCGAAGATGGCCCCTCTGCCTACGGAAAGGCTCAGTATATCACCAGCGTTCACCTATACAGGGATTGACTATCTGGGCCCCCTGTACATCAAGAGTTTTCGTGGCCTATCCTTTGAGAAACGATGGATTTGTATATTTACCTGTCTGTCCACCCGAGCTGTTCATCTAGAATTGGTTGCGGATTGCACAGCGAAATCAGCTATCAATGCCATAAAACGCTTTGTTGCACGCCGCGGATGCCCTAAATCGTTTTGGTCGGACAATGCAACACAGTTCAAGAAATCCGCCAGTATCCTAAGCAACATTTGGAGGAAAGGCAATGAACTTAAAGACCTAGAGAGCTACGTCGCTGATAAGGAGATCGCCTGGAAGTTCTTGCCTGAGGGATCTCCCTGGTGTGGAGGTTTCTATGAAAGGCTAATCGGACTGGTCAAGAGAGCGCTTCGAAAGGTTTTATGGCGCTCTAGGATTCCCGAAGATGGACTTCATACATTGGTCTGTGAAGTTGAAGGAACTTTGAACTCCCGCCCCCTGTTGAAGGCATCTCCGGATTTCAAAGACGGCAAAGTCTTAACACCGGCGAGTTTCATTGCTCCAGCTACTCGCCTAACGATTAGTTTTGGACTGCTGCCAGTCTCTGAAAGCAGTATCGAACCCAATGACATGCCGGGATCTGGAGGAGCCCTGATTGACTACTACAATATTATTCAGGAGAAGCTGAGCAGCTTCTGGTCGCAATGGAAAACATTGTACCTTCAGGAGCTACGGGAAGCTCAGACTATCTATTTCAGAAAGAAAAGAGGCGAAAAACCCTGGAAGCCTACACTTAACCAAGTTTACCTGGTGAAAGGCCCTACACCTAGAAATACCTGGATCATGGCAAGGGTAATAGAGCTTCTACCGTCAGCAGATAACGAAGTGCGCTTTGTTCGCAGAGGAGTCAAGGATTTGGTGCCGCTAGAAATGGAAAATCAGGAAAATATAAAAGAAGGCTAAAAAAGCGAAATTTTACGAAGAAAAGAATTTAAATTTTAGCTACTGCCGCCCGGGAAGATTGTTAAAAACTAGAATTTTAAAAAGGTTTTTCATGAGTTATATCTGTCACTTTGTTATGAGTATTGAGCACTTCTTGGAAAGCTATAGTTAAAGCAGACTTTTATCCTGAGTATTTGGATCTTTATCCACACATGCAATACAAATTGAATTATATTTTGAGTATGCATTTTGAGTCTTGTTAATCTTTACCTCACATGCAATAGTGTATTAACCGTTGCCTATGACAAGATATCATGATTTATGAATGCAAATCTGCAACCGTCTGAGACAGCGTGTAAGTGCGTTTTTGGGAGTTGAAATATTTCCGAAGCAAATTAATTTTATGAATGAATACTCGTGAACAATAGGATTGAATTCCTGCTAATTGGTTCTCCCACCTAATGACGTCTTCTTTAAAGCTTAGATTTATGTACAAGGAACGGTTTTCTGCTGGGTCCTTCTATTAGTCGGTTTCAAATTACACTCACTGCCTCGCCTGCGTTAGTTCTAAGTATGCCCAGAATACACATAACTTACTTATACTTGAGGTTTACTTTTAAATTTAGACAGTTTAGTTATTTGATAATAATAATAATAATAATAATTATTATTATTATTATTATTATTATTAATTAATTAATTAATTACTTTTAATGGTAGTGAGTGAGTGATGTCTACTATCTCGTGCACTGGAACTGGAGCTCCGAATTTTTGTCAAAGCTATTCTATCGGTTCAACTATTTTTGACTTGTTTGCAAACTTGACTCCACGAGCGGATGGTGTTTGGATTTAATATATAATGCCAAGAGTGTGGCCGTGTACGCGGAGAACGGAGAACGGAAATGAATAAATTATTTTAAATTCCTAAACTTAATTACAATTAAACTGCAATTGAGTGACAATTACATTCTCTAGTTACGTTTGCAGCCACCAACGGTTCTACTAGTAAAGGTAACTGGTTAGTTTCAGCTCACAAATCGTAATTAGGCAGCAGAGCAGTCTCTAGTTCAACAATGGTATAATTGTGCCAAAATTTCTTTCCGCTGTCTTCAGATTTCTTTTCTGTTGGGAGAACAGGCGGGTTTAATGATCTGAAATGTGAGAAACTATTTGGAAGCGCCCATCCGAAGCCTGATCGCATCATCGCAGTTCAAGTAGCTCTCTCTCCACTCTTGCTCAGACTTCCCACAAACGTCTTTCCAGCAACACATCAAACCAGGATCTGTAGGGTAGGTCGACAGGCTTCCTCTATCGGCTTATTCTTGCCAATTTCGGCTTCTGCCATTATTCCTGTGTAGGGTTAGTATTACTCACAAATCATAACAAGCTCTCTCTCTCATTATTCAATTTTCAGTCCATCAGGTTTAGATATTCCTTATGGCTGGCAACTTGGTTGAGTTTTTCTTGATCTACATGAAGAGATAAGTTTCCTGGACTGTTCCTAGTCGAATGTTTCAAATCAACTGCGAAGTCCTCTAAATTTAATTTTCAGCAAACAGTTGTTCAGATTTTTAGATTTCTTATTCATTCGAAATGATACAATTGTCTTCGGATTGGCACAAAATTTTGTCAACACTGACTGCTGCTTTTGGGTGACGATAAAATTAGAATTGTAAGGCTTCCTTCCTTCCCAGTGGTGCTCTGATGTCCGAATTTCCATAGTCTTTCGGACTATTTTAGGTAACTCATTTCTGGACGGTTTTTCTCAAGACGGAAGGAGTATACTAGGGCTCCTTCTTCCCCCTCTGTCTGTTTCATCTTTTAATTAGTCAAATCCCGACGGAAATGGAGGTTCCTGTTTCAAGTAGGCGTGTTAATAATAAGTCCCGAACGATATCCAAATAATAAGTTCTGCAGGGCGTTGTGATTCTGTTGTTCCAGTCTCACAACAAACGCAGCACTCACATCTTCTTATGGTGCCTTAAGGAAGAACTCGCACTCGTTTCTGTTCTCTGTATATTGTGTAATGTGTGTAGCTTGAATTCAAATAATCTGGCTTGTGAATCGTCGCTGTCAGAATATTATGTCAGAAAAGTGAAAATATAAGACGAATAGACCAGTGATGGAACCGGGTCACTTAAGCTTGACCCGTTCAGCCGGTGACCCCGTGACCCGGTTTTCCAGAAAATTCCAAAAGTTGCAAAAAATTTTCGATTTTGCCTAAGAACGCTAAATTTTTGGAGTCCATGTTCTATAACCATTTTGAAAAGAATAACTATGAAATACATATGTTTGCTCTAGGTTTTATTGAAATGCGTTTAATAGTATAGCTGTAGCATTTTCTAAATTTATGCAGAAATATGTTGCAAAACCAATAATTTATCGTCTGTGAAATTTTGCAGGGTCTAATATGAGTACTTGTCTAAAAACACGGAGTACTTTAAAAATTTGGTTTTCATTACGTAGTGAGTTAAATTAAATTAAATTGTTCACTTACCTTCAACGTTTACCAGAGTTATGCAATAATTATGGAACTTTTAAAGCTAAAACTAAAAAGCTAAACAATAATTTGCCAGAGACTGACAGACTCAAATAACCTCAAGCCGCGAAAGTGCTCAAGACTAAAATGTAGAAAAAAAAGCAAATTAATATTGTACATCGAATAAAAATTTAACCTAAAATCTTAGTTTGGTAAGCCAAAAATTTCTAAAATTTGAGGTAAATTCAGAAAACCGGGTCAACACCGGGTCGAAGCTCTTGACCCGGTGACCCGGTCCAAAAAGTGACCCGAACTGACCCGGTGACCCGGTTCCATCACTGGAATAGACTGTTTGACAAACCTTCCATGCTTCCGATTTCCGAGTTCTATCATGGGTCTTATCTTCGGCCAATTCTTTTCTACAACTCCTCGTTGGGTACACTCTGAGGGTCTTATCTCGATTACCCCCCCACCACCACTAAAAATCCTTAAAACTTGACCAAATGAGCTAAAATTTGGTGTGGGTATGTTTTCGAGGGAAACCGAAAAAGTTTTTGTCTTCGATTTTGCTGAAAAGATGTATATAGGGGTTTTCAGGGTCGTAGAACACGAATCTCTAAAGTCCGTTTTTCGATTCAGCTTTTTGTTAGCTCAGTACATGCTTACATCTTAAGCTTAAATTCGAAGACAAAAAATTTTTCGATTTCCCTTGGTCCCCCTCTTAGAAATCGAAAGAAATAGAAATAAAAAAAATTTCGCAATATTTGAAGTCAGCGTGGTCGAAAACATACCTGTACCAAATTTTAGCTCATTTGGTCAAGTTTTAAGGATTTTGAGTGATGGGGGGGTAATCGAGATAAGACCCCACTCTGAGAATGGAAACGGAAACGCCGATAATCCCGGCCTGGTAGGACAATTTCAGTGCAAAAAACAATTCAACGGTCTCTGGGTGCCCGCTTTAGAGATTTTTATTTTTCTAAATTGGTGACGCCACAGTGTGATCAGATTCGCGGATTTCTGGCCATTCTGACTTTATCCGTCCTATAGCCTGTTGAGCTGAGCACGGGCCGCCAAAAGCAAATTTCCAAAATTACCAACAATATCATTTCAAAAGCTTTAGTACACCATGGAAACGTTAAATTATACTACCAGATTTCAAATTTGCTGAGGAATTATCAGAATGCACAAATTCCTATCCAATTTTATGCCTTTTAGCTTGACTTTTAAGTCGATCCGGCCTGTTTTGGCCCACAAATGACCAAGTGAGAAATTCCTTCCTGCCTAGATTTTTGCAGCATGCAGCTTGTGACTGACTATAGTAGTTAGTATTTGCCTTTTGTTGGAGCTGTCGTGAACACGAGAAAAGAAAGATTTTAGCCTTCTTGAGTAGTATACATTTTCCCAGTTTTGGCACAGCAGGTATGTTTAACGTGTGTTTTATGAACCAAAATGACCGAATAATTCTTACTTAGATGCAGGTATCCAAAATTAATTATTAGCTACCTATTAATCATATCTTTTTACTAAAACGGTAAAAATTCCAAGCGTTCCTATTACAGCATGTGATTAATTCATAATTCAGACTATAAGAACCGAATTATATTTTTAAATGTCAGTCAATAGATTCATTGTCCAAAGAAATGTTCTAATGATTAGCATTGATAAGCATGTTTTCTGCAGACTGGACAAGACGGCACTATGCGTAACCATGACTGCAGGCAGTGGTAGTGAAATTGATGGTTGCAACTGGTGCGAATAACATCATCGTATTGAGTGAGTGTTATATAGCATCCCTCACACATCATTAGACCAGAGCTTAAATTTCGTTGGAACTGCATTCTTCTGACAAGCTCTTGTCGAGAAGAAGTGGAACGCGGTTCTACCTTAAACATATTAGGATCCTTATCAACATTGAATAGAAGAAAAATGAACATAACAATTTATTATATACCCGCTTTAAGAAAGTTATGTATGTACAAAGCATGAAGCTAGTTTAGCGTTTTCACTATTGTATAAATTTTATGTTAAGTTTTATGTTATATTTAAATAGTTTTTATTCTTACATTGGAGTTAGTGCCTCTAGAAGTAGATGCTGCGGCACTAGTAGTTGCTGTTCCCGTGTTATCGGTACTGTCATTCGATGATTGCGAATTGGAGGGTCCCGCTCTTGGTTCAGAGCTATTCTACAACAAAAGGAACTGTAAGACTGGCTGCATACACACATGCACACGAAATGTTGATGAAATAAATTCATGATATATGGTCGTAACCGCATAAAAGTTAGATGATTAACCGCATAAACATTAGAGTGTATTATTTCATGCTTATGCAGTGCAGTATTATAAAGAGTAACAGTAAAGAGAAGTCATTTACGAAATTGATAATACAATGTTTTAGGAACTACGGAAAAGTTTTAACGCTTTGTCAACAATTCCTCAAATGCGACATACTTGATCTTGTGAGGTTGAAACTGTAGACAAACGTTTCATTTCACGACAAAGATTAGAATTAGGGTCTTTGGGATCCGTTGGATCCATTGCATAGCAAATAGTAGAAAGAACAAAAATAGTATTTATCCAAATCAAAAGCATTACTGAGTTTAATTCCTGCAAATAACAGACAAATATATAGGTGTGAAAATGTAGAAAATACACATCAAAGAATAACGATATGATTTGGAAAAAGCCAACTATAATACGCGAAGTTTGGAAAGAACTCAGGTCAGGAAAGCTAGGTCATTTATTATAAGATAAAGAATTGCCATTTATGTCTAACCAAACTGGAATAGGACTGATAAGATACAGTTTGAAGACTCCCAAGTTGCGACCAAACAGGCTTCAAAGAAAGTGGTCATATGTTTGGGTGGAAGAAGAAGAAGTACGATTAAGATGCCTATATATTCAAGCTGTTCGAAACCTACACGAAAGAAACAATCAAGTTAGAAAAGTTTATAACTTTAGAAAGTTTGAATGCTGAAAAAGAGTTACTTAAAGGGACTGACACTGATTGTCTTAAGCTAAAGCAAAGTTTCAATGATAACCATCATTTTTTTTTTTTTTTCGCTACGTGCCACACCCCAGTCGCTTTCGCCTGAAGGGGTAGTGCCGGGTCTAATTTTATTGTTTCAAATAGGAGAAGGGAGCATGAACCGGCACTGAATAATTGCTGTCTGCAATTATCCGAGGCGTCATCAAGGCTACTGCCGCAGCAGAAGTGACCACGCTGCTAGTTGTGCATTCGTGCTCACCCATTGACTCCACCCAGAAGGGTTTCCCCTCCAGGGCGGCCAATTCCTTGCAAATCTCGGATATTACATAAGTAATTATATTAGGAGGGAGGGATGGATTCTGGTACGGCTGCACCATATTATCTTATAACGAATTTGATTGTCACCGGCTGGCGACAGAAGACTTTGATCATTAGAAGTTAAGGTTTAACGACTCTATATTTTGAGAAGACACGATCCTTAGGACCATAAATTACGTGCTTGGGGCAGACAAATGCAGGCATTACCTTCTCACGCCTGGTCAGCCCAAAGTAGACTGCGTACATATTATTGAGCGCGTGCAACAATTTCAGTGATTTTAGCAAGATAATTTAATTTATTATTGACCGTCCATTCACACAATTATGTTTGCTGACCCACTTACTTCGGCTCTCGCCGAAGTAAAGTTTAAAATCAATATATCAATTTAAAATCAATTAATAACTTAGCTTGGCGGTCACTTCCTTGTTTGCATTCTCCAAGAAATTGATACAGAGGCACAGGAAAACGCTTACAGCGTTTTCCCCATCGTGCGATTATAAAGGCAATGAGAACGCTCGCTCGCTTCCTACTGGTGCATTCCACTAACCATTTCCGCAACTGTTGTTTCAAGTCGCTGAGAACTTAAGCTACAACAGAAAGCTGTAGGTAAGTATTAAATGGAAAGGTATATAAGTTTCGTTAGATTAACGACAAGACTGGTCTGTATATCTAAGTTTCGACTGTCTTCCAGTCAAAAGATGAATAATCTGAATTTTGAAACCATTCCAAGTGATTCTAGGACATGTTCCGTTTTGTCTGACAGCGCAGTTTGTGTTAGCAAACACCAGCTGTTAAACTGTTATATAATATATGTGTTCTAACTAACTCATAAAAAACGTTGTATGAGATTACGGCTAAACTTTTAGCCCTCCTCTGGGAGGTTCCAAACTTAAGACTCTGTCAAAATCAATAATATTCCAAAATATAAGAATAACTTATCTGAAAAACTTATCTTAATTATCTTCCAAAAAGCAGCTAGTCACCACCAAGTTGCGGATCCAATCCTATCCAAGTTCGATTCGGTAGCTGTCATTATCAAGTCAAAACAATATCATAACCATCATCAATGTGGAACACGTTAATTAATATAAAACATGTTAGTATCTATGCTACCTATACAAAACTGCAAGAATGAATACTGAAACTGTTGGATCAAAACATGTATATGCATTCTATGCAATGTTCGCTATCCTCATTGCAACAACTATTTCCATACCAATTGTAATCAACTGTAAATGTCAAACAAATATTACTAAAGCTGACATTCAGGAGATGAAAGGAGCTCAAATGACCAATATATCGTTTGCACCCATTACTGTAGAGCTGCTACCTGACGGACAAGTTGGAATTGTACAAGATGAAGTCAGAATAGTGTATCCTTTGAAGCAATTCAATAAAATTCAGCAATTTATTTGGAGTTGTCTCAACAAAGATGATGCGTGTGAAGTTGCTGAAACCAGTAGTTTGATGTGTCCGTATATTGCGGAAAGATTCAACCTACAACTGTGTCTAATTGATCATAATCAGGTTATGTTTGGTCGTATAGCTAATATACACATCACAAGAGAGGATTTGCTAAAAATATACGAAGTGTAGCAATAAAAGACTTCTGATTAATGTCTGTTATCAAAATGGACGACTACGAAGAAGTATATATTTTGATACATGCGCAGCACTACATGCTGCTATATCTGTATGAACTCTTCAGTGTTATTCAAAATCAAATAGAATCATCCAAACTATATCGTTATGTACACGACATTGAAATGTTATTAGATTATAAATGTCTTTACGTTAAACTGGAAGATAGAAGCATGAAATACCCTGCAGAACTAGCAAGAAGAATAATGAGCAATTTAATGGAGCAGTATCCAGATCAAATTAGCTATCAGATAGTAGAAAATGACCAGTTGTATTCATACGTTTATGAAACATTAGAAGGACAACTTCCATTGAGAATTGAAATATTTAGTGAAAAGTTTGCACCATATGAATATATACCACCACCAAAAACTGCAGTGTACAAGCAGGTGTACACAAGAAGAACTGAAGAACACAATACATGTGAATGGGTTGCATTGGTTCATGCGGACGATACATCCTACGTTATGAACAATGAATACTATGACAAAGTAATGGAACGCAGTCCTTCCAATAAAACAGCGTGTCCTTTAATTGTGTACAGGTTTTGTAAAGATAGATCATTCTGGAACAAATTTTTGACACCCACGCAAGTATGAGTCAGGTCAACAACTATAAAAGCTCCGATTTCGTTCTCAAATTTCATTCTGTCAGTATGGCTTTCAAGTGTGCAGTTTGTTGCGCTACCTTTCCTGATCTGAAGGAAAAACGTAAACACATCCGAAAGGAACACTCAAAACGAAGTTCTGTTGAAACGCAATCAAATTATTCGAGACGTTTGAAATCAACAGACAACAAATGGATTACATTCTTCGCTACTGGGTGGCATCCTTTTAGTAACTTTTATCGCTCTACCTTCACCATGTGCGGTATTGTGTTTCGAAATGTGGAGCAGTTCTATCAAGCGGAAAAGGCTAAATGCTTTGGAGATTGGAATAGCTACTGGCGAATTGTTGGAACCTGGTCACCATCAGCGGCTAAACAACTGGGACAAAGCATTGTTGGATACAATGAACAGGAATGGCTCCGACAGTGCGAGAAGGTGATGGAAACTGGAATTAAGGAAAAGATACGTCAAAACAACGACATCGAAATGCTGTTGGTTGGCACTGGTAATGATATTATAGCAGAGGCATCGAGATTTGATACGTTTTGGGCATGTGGGTTAGATATAAGTGAACCGAACATCAACGATATATCTCAGTGGACTGGTCAAAACAGAACTGGAGCAATACTAATGAAAATTCGAGATGAAATTAAAAATGACTCGATGAAATAACTATGTTTTTATCTATTTGAATTGTGTGTATGTATGTTTATTTTTAATAAAAGATTAAAAAAAATTGCCAGTCTCGTAGAGACAATGGAAACTGCACTTACAGCAATACGTAATAAATACAAAATAAAGAAACCCGTTAATCCAAAAATTATTCATACTCCATTCCTGCTATTCCAACATCCGTTTACATGTATTGTTGCTGCACCAACAAAAGCAGGGAAAACAACATTTGTTATCAAACTAATAAAATATGGAAATGAAATGATCAAACCCCCACCTCAAAGAATTATTTGGTGTTACACCGAGTGGCAAGAGGCATACGATAACATTGATGAAATGGTCGAATTTCAACAAGGTATCCCAGATATTAACCACCTAAAAGAAGATAGCACACCTAAACTGTTAATACTGGATGATCTGATGTCAGAAATTAGCAAGGACACCAAACTCACTGAATTATTTACACGTGGGTGTCATCACTGGTCATGTAGTGTAATTGTAATTACTCAGAACATTTTTTACAACAAAAGTCGAACCAGCAGAATAAACAGTCAGTATATTGTCCTAATGAAAAATCCTGCAGATAAGCTAACACCATTAAACCTAGCTAAGCAAATGTTTCCTGGTAAGGTGAAAGCATTTCTAGACGCGTATACACATGCAACCACACCTCCGCACGGTTATTTACTTATCGATTTGGATCAAAACACTCCAGAAGAGTTTCGGCTCCGCAGTAATATTTTTCCAAGTGAGTTAAATGGTGTATACAAACTAAAAAGTTTATAAAAAGAGTGTAAACCTGCATTTTTTATGCAAAATGGCTAAAAGATTTGAAAAGAATATTGACTACCTCAGTGTACTATGCAAGTGCACTCCTAAGGTTAGAAAGACATTACTAAAGTCTGCAAACGGTGAGCTAATAAAAACTATCTGCGACTGCGTTGAAAACGTGTTAAACGGAAAAGTGAAACTGACTGAAAAGAATCATAAGAAACTAAAGAAGCATAAGCAGCTACTACGACGTATTAGACAACAAAGGGAATTGAAAAAGAAACACAAGCTGATTGTGCAGAGTGGTGGTTTCTTACCAGCAGTACTAGGACCTGTATTAGGAGTACTTGCGGGACTGATTGCAGACAAGATATTTAATAAGTGATGGAATACTCAGTACTGGTACGTCCTGATATCTTTCAAGAGCATTCAGATGATATTGATCTCCAAGCAAAGAAAATTAAGAAAACTAAACTGCCTAGCGATGTGAAGCTAGCTCTTTTCAGGCAAAACAACTATAGAAAAAGAATACTGCAAAGCAAACCTATAGCAGACATCAAGCTAAAACAACAGATCCAGGAAAACAAAACAAACGATGGCGATAGTATAATTGTAGACAGTTTACCAAAAACTCTTCAACAAAAAGCATCACGCTTGTTGGATCACGTGAAAACTATTCCTGACCTTAAAATTAATGAAAAAGGAGAGATTGAGTATAAAGGACAAAGCGCAACGGGTTCAAAGATTTATGATCTAATACACGATTTCACACACAACAGATCTTCAAATCCCTTGTAGGTGCAGAACTATTTGCAAAAGCATTACGTGATAGTAACACTCCACGAGAATATATTGGCAACAAAAAGAGGTGGTTGGACGTTGAGTACTTTCCGAAAAACGACGAGACATAGGCGATCACGCAAACAAACTGGATCAGACTGTCAAAAGCACTACAGTTGCTTGGATGGAAGATGCATTAAAGAAAGCGTATTATTCCGCTGCTAGTCCCGCAGCATTTTCTCATGCAGTCAAACTATACAAACATGTAAAACGGGAGCATCCACAGTTGACATTGACAAAAGTAAGGCAGTGGCTCAAGAAGCAGTATACATACACTGTCCATAAACCAATCAGACGTAAATACAAGAGAAGGAAATATTTCGTTGACGGTATCGATAAGCTGTGGCAAATTGATTTAGCGGATCTGTCAAGGATTGCTGACGATAATGATGGATATACGTTCCTGCTTACTTGTATAGACGTATTCTCAAAATTTGCATGGGCACAACCAGTGAAATCAAAAGCTGCAGCTAATATTGTAGAAGCATTTGAATCAATTCTCGCATCGGGTCGAACACCGGAAAAGCTGCAGTCTGACCAGGGAAAAGAGTTTCTAAATAAGTCATTCCAAAGTTTATTGAAGAAACACAACATCATATTTTATACATGTACAAACGCAGGCTTCAAGTGCAGTATTGTTGAGAGGTTTAACCGTACTATCAAAACCAAACTATGGAAGTTCTTTACCTACAGTAGAAGCTATAGATATCTGGACGACTTACCAAAGTTGATGGAAGGCTACAATAAAACAAAGCATAGAAGCATAAAAATGTCACCAGAGGAAGCGTCTTGTCCAGAAAATGTAAACATTGTGTTTAACAATTTATACAACCAGACAGTTGGAGTTGCAGTTAGATCTAAGCTAAAAGTAGGGGATGTAGTGCGTATTAGCAAAGCAAAAGGACTGTTTGACAAAGGCTATTTACCAAATTGGTCTGAAGAATTATTCAAAATTACCAAAGTGACCACAAATGCATTTCCTGCAATGTACCACCTGGCAGATTTGAAAAATGAAACATTGGAAGGTCGCTTCTATGAGGAAGAATTACAGGAAGTTACTGAGCCTGATTCGTATTGGATTGAAAAGATCATAAAAAAACTAGAAAACGTCGTGGAAAGACAGAGTATTTTGTAAAGTGGTTAGGTTATCCTGAAAAGTTTAACAGTTGGATTAAGCAAAATGACGGATTTTTACCTACAACTTCCTAGTAATACAAGTGACTTTGTTGATAATAAGCTATACAATTTTCGGGTAAAGCTACCACATCGTATCGATCTAGATGGTGAATGGGAAGTGGCTCTAGTTGAATTTCTGTACCCAGTTACGTGGCACAATTTTGGTTCGGATGCTGATGCTACAATTGAAGTCAGCTTTTCTGACGGAACTAGTAAAACAAAAACACTACTCTGCCGAACATTACGAAAATGTACATGACCTGTGCGAAGCAATCAACTATACTGTTGGTCATATGACAAATACGACTGGAGAAACTGCTGAATTGAAAATGACCTATGACACTCACAGACAGCGCACAATATTCAGGGTGTACGAAAATCCTGATAATACTGAGCACCCAAATTTCAACAGTTTAAAGCTCAGCAAACGGCTTGCTTATGTGTTGGGGTTTAAGACGGAGCTGCTAAACTCTCAGCCTGAGGTAAACCGTACGGACATTAGTAACTGGGCTGCTATTGCAAAAGAAAATGCTGTAACTAACCACACAATCGTCGCTGATAACGACACTGACATGCGAGCTGGATTTTATTCAATGTATGTATATTGTGATCTGGTAGCACCTCAAATTATCGGTAACACAATTGCTCCGCTATTACGAATAGTAAATACTGCTGGTCAGTATGGTCAAGTAATTGACAAAGAATACCATAACCCCCATTATGTTTCAGTATTGAAAAAGGAGTTTTCTTCAATTGAAATTAATATAAACGATGATGCTGGCAATCCCGTCAACTTTGCTTATGGTAAAATTGTAGTGAAGCTACACTTTAGAAAACCAAGAATATGAGATCATACTATTATCCAGAATCTGTAAAAACTTGGGAAGGTGCACTTTACAACAGGGTGGCGCTCTCCTGCATACGCAGGAATGCCTTATCAACGTGGAGACGGTATTGGCAGTTTATTTAAAGGGCTTTTTCGCGAAATTTGGCATACTCTTAAAAAATAGTGCATTCACGATGTCAAGGAGGGAGTGAGAACTGGAGGAGAAGTAGCTAGAGATTAAATAAATCATGTGCAAGATGTCAAATCTTCATTGCGGAAACGGGGTCGACAGGCTATAGGCAGAACATTGAGCACAGTGGGAGATAAACTACAACAAGAGGGTGAAGGATTGGGTTGTAGACCGGCAAGAAAAGGCATAAAAAGACTGAAAAAGCGAAGAAAAACAACTGACATTTTTAATCATGGCTAAACAAGTGGATTCACAGTCCTACCCTGGGTTCAAGAGTGAACTTGATTTATTCTCTCTCCCCCCAACTCAGGTGTCTATAGAAAATGGTCATTGGGCAGAGTACTTTCCCCAAAATCCAATCACAGATGCTGGTCCCTATAGATTTGTTGTACCGAAGGATGTTTACATGCTCGATTTAAACAAAAACTACTTGTATATGAGAATTAAAATTACAAAAAGCGATGGCACTCAAATCGGCTATCCGACGACTCCCAAGGGTACAAACACGGATACTAGTAAAGTTAATGTTGCACCAATCAATATGATTGCTGCAACCATGTTTGAACGTATAATTGTCAAAATTAGTGACAAGGAAGTTGAAAACACAGGACCTCTCTATGCATACAAAGCATATCTTGAAACGTTGCTCAATTTTGGCAAGGAAGCAAAGAAAACTCATCTTCAAATGTCAATGTTCCACGCAGACAATGCAAACAAGTTTGAAGATTTAAGCAGTAAAGCAAATCTGGAACGTGGCAAACCGTTTGCTAAAAATCATGGAGTGGAACTGGTAGCACCCCTATATTTGGATTTGTTTAAACAGGATAGGTACATGCTTAGTGATATTGATATAGCACTTGAGCTGCACCGCAATTCCGACAAATTTTTACTGATATCAGATGGCACTGATTATAAGCTACACATTGATGATCTGCGCTGGTACGTATGGAAAGTGAAACCACAGGAGTCACTAAGTTTGGCAATTGAAAATGTTTTGCACAGCAAACCAGCAAAGTATCCAATTAGAAGAACAAAAATGGTTACTCGACACTTAGCTCCTCAATCACAGACGATTATTGAAAACTCAATTTTCTCTGGGCAACTCCCTCGTCGTGTAGTTATGGTAATGGTCAAATCAGAAGCGTTTAATGGTAGCTACACCAAAAACCCCTTCAAATTTGAACACTGCAATCTTGCTGAAATTTCTCTAAAATGTGGTGACGAATATGTACCAAAACATCCACTGAAAATGGACTGGAAAGAGTACAGATACACGTTCCCATTCATGTCCCTCTATGATGGATGCAATGTGGCAAATTCAGATAGAGGTTTAGATATCAATTATTCAAACTACAGTGAAGGATATACTGTGTTTGTGTTTGATCTCACACCAGACAGTGTAGATGGAGGTGCTATGGAACTAATTCGAGAAGGAGATCTATCCCTACATATGCTGTTGAAGGAACCACTCAGCTCAACAACGTATCCTCAGGGTATCGAAATTATAGTCTATGGTGAATTTGATAATTTGATTTCAATTGATAAAAACAGAACCCCATTTTTTGACTACTCAATATAAAGGCTGCTAGCTCCGTTAGCAACTAAACTCAAAATGTTGATGCTTATTCGATACTGTCTTGTTGCTATTTGACTGCTTAACTGTTAACGAAACTGATGAGCAGATAACAATTGAATATAAAAACCAAAATGTTATCCTGGACAAGCAACAAGCTAAACATTTGTATCATCGGTTGGCAGATTGC